>JBBHKE010001501.1:346635-387114 GCA_037447655.1 Zygnema cylindricum
TAATAATATATTTATACATTCGCATCTGCTTAAGTAAATTGCCGCGCTTATCTAAGATTCATGTATCTAACTCAAATCTCATCATGCCCATGAAGTGCTTTGATTATGGCGCGTAAACAAAGCTGCCGCTTTGTTTATGGTGCGTGTATAAAAGCTGCCCCTATTGACTTATGATCTAAATTAGCTGCCAACACCATGCTCGGCTCTAAGGCCTTACCGGTGGAACCGCAAAAGACTGCGACGGTGGGGCCTACTGTGCACCTTTACGCAACCTCCTAACGCCTAGAGTACTTTTTGTACGGCAACTGTACGATATGACCATACAGGTGACAATTGTCACATTAAACTGGTTATCTTGCGTTCCGGAGATTCCGCAATCCTCCAACGCATTTCCACGTGTCATCCGGGGTGGCAGCGTCAGAAAACGCCAAGGTGGCCATTCCGGAATCTCGGCTCGTACCACAACCGTCGATTAAATCTAGTATTCAGTTATCCCCGTCGAAAATATGTGCGTGGTATTTGTTTCGCCGTCGAAACAAATGCGCGGTATTAGTTTCGTGAAGTACCCGTACTACTCTAAACTCAATCTATGTACTTAGAATCTATTCGCGCCGTTAAATGAATTCGTCTACGCTTACATATTTATATAATAATCAAACTATATATGTCATAGCACTAGTCATAGACTAAACGGACAAAGCTAACGGCTATGTTGACGGACGACAGGTACCAGGATCAAATCTTGGGTCCGTCAATACTTTTGGTAAGCCCATCTATTTTCTGCTACCTGTCTGCTACAAAGCTTTAGGCAGCCATGGCTCTATCACCCTACCCAGCCTTTAGTGACTATAACAAGTGTGGGGGCTTGGTGAAGGGAGTTAGAGGTAGACCGCCTCTACCTTTTTCCTATTATAATTCACACCTAGAAAATACTCAAATATCAACACTCCACTCCAAAATGCAACCATAATTCTCTAGTTCCAACCAGATATCTCATGACTCTCTTGATATCTCCGAATTTCAATCGTAGCCGTCATAAATACGTGCGCGGTATTCATTCTGATGTCAAGCAAAATGCGCGGTATTTATTTCATAACCGTACCGTACTTCGTACTTTACACAACTGTTTCTATGCATTATGTATATAGTTCCCGTTAAATGAATTAGTCTAAATGTAACTATTTATCTAACTATCATACCCCATATACTCTAACGTGTGACCTAGACTATTAGGTTAAGGTAACCGGCTACTGCGAAATTGACGTACGGTAGGTACCAGGATCAAATCATGGCTCCGTCAATCCCCCTTTTAGAAAACCCAATGAAACTACTGCCTGTCTCTCTCTGGACAGCACAGGCAGCCATGGCTAACTCCTCTTCCAGGCAGCCATGGCTAACTCCTCTTCCAGTCTTCAGTGACTGCGACAAGTGTGGGGACTTGAGTGAGGAGTTAAGAGGCAGGCTGCCAATATCTTCTATTTGCTTTTTATTTTGCAATCTCTAGACCTGGAAAATACTTGAATTCCAAAACATGGCTCCATCACACTCTCTCTCTCCTTCAGTGACTACAACAAGTATGGGGGTAAGAGAGAAGAAATAAAGACAAGCTGCCTGCATGTTTCTTTTTCCGCTAATATATTAAGACCTAGAAAATACCCAAAAACTATTTATTTCAACAAGCTTTGGCTTTCGCCGCAAAAAAGGTGGTAATGGGCCACATATTTTCTTAAGATAGTGACGACAAATGGTCAAAGATGAATATGAAGCAACAAATATAAGATGCAACAACAAAGGTAGATGCGAAGCGAGGAAAAATAGTGGCATTGTTGGAGTTAAAGACGAGTATATATAGGAAGGGAAGGGAATCGCTTGTGAAAAAAATGAGGGAAAAGCTTGGCCAAAATTTGAACATTCAAAAATTTAAATCAAATATTTTGTTTGAAAGTCAAATATTTCGATTTTAAAAACGGCACGGTGATAGCGGGAAAGTTTTAAAATTTGCGTCAGTTTTCAACGTGAGAATATGCACATGGTCGACAATGGACGTTTTTCATGAAAAAGGCGTGGGAAAACATGGCAGCTCATTGAATGTACGGGTCTTTTTTGGAAAGGCAGCGGGTAAGACAAGTGTGTTGTGTTGCATAGTAAAAAATGCAATAATGTTTGCGTGGATAAAAAACCGAACAGGTGTAATCTTTGGCGGCCAATCACGTGACGTGAATTATTATTTGGTTGGTCATTATATACTTTTTGGTTCATTTTAGAGTCAACATTTACTCTAATACAGGACAACGTTGACGTTAATACAGGTGCGACGTCTGAAAGACAGACGAGGTAACACACTTATTACAGTTAAGACACATATTAACATATTTAACTCTAATAAAACTACCCAAAAGGGACGTTATTAGAATACATGAGATACGGACGAACTGAACTACGGCCATACGTCCAAGTTACGCGTAGAAATGGCGTGGCGTGTTAACCCTTTCTGTAAACGTTAAACAATAAGAACTATAATTAAACTTTATTGTTACTCGGTATAGCATTGACACGTAACCGCCGTAAAATTGTCTCATCGGTATAGATACTCGATTTGGCGCCGACTAACAATTTTTAGGTTTGTGTACGGTTACACATATTAATGTGTATAATCGTACGGAGAATATTCCATTTTTGTTGTCCTCAAATTAGCGTTAACGCCGAAATTAGAATAAACCTTTTTTTTTCTAATTTTCAAATTCTTAATTAGCATAAATGACGGTATATTTGCTTCCACACTATCTAAACTTTGACACTAATAACAATTAGCGGTGTACTATACAGTACACCGTCGATCGTATTTAGCGTGTAGAAATTATTAGTGTGTAGAATAATTTAGTGTCATGTACACTAATTTTGACTTAGAAAAATTTCGAACAAAAAGTTATACACTAATTTTTTAACGAACGCCAATATGGGTACAACTGATTTGTCGAGAGGATATTCACAGTAATATAGGTAAAAGTTCAAATTTTGACAATCCGTACACTGTCGCATACTTTCACTCTAATTAATTCCTAACTCTAATTTCGGTTTTTAGGTTTTTTTAGGCAACACGCGACAAATAAATGACACTAAAATAGGTACAAGTACGAAATATTTTAAATCGTACGCCGAATTTTGTGTGATAACAAATATTTTATTTAAATATCCGTACTTTTATAACTAAAAGGTACATTTTTATACGCACCGACATGTTCCGTACTCCACACTAATAAAAAAATACATAAATTGAAATGGTGTACACCAATTGTTCATCTCGTAATTAGCGTACAGGAAAAATTAGTATCATTTACCCTATTTTAGGTAAAACCCTCAAAATTTAGGGGCGCCGAATTAGTGCTCAACACGCTAAATACGATCGACGGTGTAGTTAATGATTTGTACGAAATTTATGAGACCAAAATTTAGTTTTGAAATTGGAAATCAAAATATCGAAACGTAATAGCAAAAAGGCGCCGCAAACTTTGAAGGTCAGCTGATGTGAAAATTGAGCGTGCGAGGATATTCCGGTCGACCTGCATACACGGTGGCGTAAGGCACATGACCTGTACGACATGTAGGCTTCTCATCCCTTGTTCGAAGTGGATATTTTTTTTACTTTTAACGTGTACGAATGGTACACGATCAGTGTGAACTGTGAAGAAACTCTCCTCGCGAGGAGAGTTTCTTCACACTTGACGTTTCGCGCGATTGCTTTGCGGATCTAAAAAAGTAAGTCATCCAACGGTCACGAATTCCGACTATAATATTGGAGCATCGATCCAGTAAACATGTTTCGTCTGACAAAAGAAAAAATGGTACAAATCAGTATATAAATAAGATAACTGTGTTCTCCTTCGGGGAAAACCTTATATAGGCGCCGTGTCTGTCTTGGATTTTTTCCGTCACACGGCCGTACCGCGGGCACGATGTAGCGCTGTCCCCCGTCGTGGTACAGACAACCGTACCGTGGCACAATTCTACGTTGCCGTCCGCCCGCTGGCATAAGTCTACGCTGCCGCCCGCCAGCTTGCGTAATTCTACGCTGCCGCCCGTCATGGTATAGACCGCTTTACCGTGGCAATATTCTACGGTTGCCGCCCGCCGGCTGGCATAATTCTACGCAGCCGCCGGCCGGCATAATTCTACGCTGACGCCTGGTGGCGGATTATACGTTGTCGCCTGGTGGCGTAATTTTAAGCTCTCGCCGGCTGGCGTGATTTTACGCTGCCGCTCAGTGTCGTAATTTTACGCTGCCGACAGTTGGCGTAATTATACGCTGCCGCTCGCTGGCGTAATTCTACGTCGCCGCCCGTCAGCAGGACATACCGCCGTACCTGGCACAAATGTAACGTTGCCTTGCGACCGTCCGCAATACGGACCGCCGTACCGCTGGCGTAATGCATCGTTGCGAACGAACACCGTATGTACGATCAACCACCGGCAATACCGTAAAAACATTACCCAGGAACAATCTACGAACGACTACCGGCAGTACCGTAAAAAAAACAATTCAATTTGCACATCTTTAGAATTCAGGAACAAAATAAAATAAAATTAGTACGCCTATTCGACCTAAATAGTGATTGGCTGAACAATACCAATTTGGTCTGGCTGAACTTTGAAACGACTTGCTTTCTCGGCTCGACTAACGCCTCAACCTGCGGGTGTTCAAAGCAACATTACCAAGGTAAGTTGATTTATATATATCGATGTACGTTGTAGAGTTGTAACTACAAAAAAACGTCTTTTTCCGTTTGAAAGCTGGGGCAGCTCATGAATTGTTGGTGTGAGGTTCTTAAAAATGAATTTTTAAAAAGATTATATCAAAAATTATGTTTAATCCTAATTGGGTTGTTAATGTTTTAAAGTAAGCTGCATAGGTATACATACTTCGACACACTTATGTTCTAACACTACTATTTCTTCAATGGAATATTCTTGCTGTTTGGAAGTGTGTATGTTTTCTATGCTTATACCATCACTCTATGGGTGTTGTTTGAATAAAAGTTATTGAGAGACTCTTTACATATAATGCATGTCGTACAATTGCTTATTGAACACATAAACGTATATTTGTATAATACTTTGGTAAAGTTCAACAAAGCGTGATAAAACAACACACGGTACATGCCCATATAACAAGCATAACAAAACCCGACACGAATCATTTCCGTGTAACGGGCATTGATTGACTTATGTGAACAAAAACATATTGTGTAACAAAACACACCAACATGAGATCTGTAGCTAAAAATAAATATTTGTTACACAAAGATATAGGCGGAGAATGGTTAGTTAAGTATAGTTAGTCAGTTGAAATTGCTAGCGCAACACACCATTGAACGTTATTACAAAGGTGACACTCAATCATCAATAAACCCATTTAATCTCGATTACAATATTCCTGTTGTGAAGTAGACTAAATATGATTATGAACTTCAAAACATGTTTGTTTGCACAAAATGACATCTTACATGGGACATTGTCTCCGTGTAAAATTGTCTATATTTTTGTTGTAAATCAAACACCCTATGGTTGTAATTCCCATATATAATTTACATTTGTATAGTTCATAAAAAAACCCACCTGTAGTTGTTCCCAAATATATAGAGTACAAAAACTCTACACAACCTTAAACACGCACAACATGACCTTTGCCCGTGTAACAGGCTTTGATAAACTACTGTACACCGCGAATCGTAATTAGAGTAAATGTTTTTTTCGCCACTTAAAACATCTTTTCTCCGTACACACTTGTCGGATTTTCAATTTGAGACCGCCAATCGGAAGCTGAGAATGTAACCTTTCAATCGCAACCGTCAGATCCACAATGCGACAAGTATGTAGTATATGTACAAAAAGGTACGGCGTCCAGTAAACAACCCCACATTTCACTCGAATGGATTATTTGAGTTTCACTGTACAATCTGCCGTAAGATTTGCCGTGCTATGTACCATACGATTTACCGTATCAAATCCGTACGAACGGCCACTTTTTACTAATCATATCGCGATGACTTTTGCTGGTCCCAGAGCGATATATCGATCCCTTCTACAGTTCAATTCTCTATGTATCGAATATCTAACTCATCGCGAATATATCTTTATCCGATACAAAACATTGCTGGTTAGTGTGCGTAGCGATACTCGCAAGACGGATCTCCGCACGAAATGTTGGCAAGTTAACCAACAGTACAGAATGCTTGCCGTACAGTAGACGTCAGCGAATCGAACTTTTCTCGTCGCTCGTCGCGAGGCAGGGTTCAGCCCTCGCACGGATAGATAGATACCTGCGCGTGCCCTAATCTCGCTCTCTTTGCGCGGCGCCTCTCCGCTCGACTGCTCTCCGCCGCTCTCTCGGGCAGCAGGTTCTTCAGCCATGGCTGTCGGGTAAGCCTCGACCCTTGAAATGCGGCACTTCTCACCGCTGTTATATTTAAACAACTTCAATTCGCGTGCGTATTTTTTTTATCCAAAGTCATGAATTAGGGTTAATAACTCTTTTTAGTTAAGTGATCCATAGTGAACCACGTGGGGAAATGTTAAGCAATACTAAATTTGCTTTAACGCTAGTATTTTCCAACTCTAATAGTACGGTGCACATCACTTGTATGCCTGGATTTCGTACGTCCAACTGTGAATCATCCATGCCCTTGAATGTTGCAAAGAAATTGATTTGCAACACCATGGATATCGGGATATGGCATGGGGTGGCATTTTTTATGACCTCACTGCTAGTGGAAATAGCTCTAGGAAAGTAGTTGATATGGAGGGTTTAGTGAGAAGTAGAGCGAAGAACAGAGAGAGAGAGAGAGAGTTCAATTATTAGGGTAGATATCGATTAGGTTAAGAAATGAACACAAAATGAGACTAGTTGTAAATCGCATTCTTTTGGAAGAATATAAAATAATCCGTATGGAGGATTGTAGCGTTTGGTCAAACTCATGAATACCACGGGTTTCTTTTTTCAGAGAGAAAGTGAGGAAGTGTGAGAGGGAGTGAGGTAGTGAGACTAAGTGGTTAAAGGTAGGCGCTAAGTGATGGGCGAAGAAAACCATGCGGGTGCTAAAGGGAGAGGCTAAACGAAAGAGAGGCAAACGAGGTGGAGGACGAGTGCAGGTTGTCTAATATGCAATGGTTATGGAAGGAAAAATAGATAGGGGAAATAAATTTGAGAGATGGATAGAATGATGAGAAAGAGGATGAGAGATGGTAGGATGGACTGTGACAGAGGATACTGGAGGGGGATATAGAATGAGATGGATGTCGAAAGAGGAGAGTGTCGTACTTGTAACTCTTCAATCTTCACCGCTGTGTTAAGATATTGAACCAAAATTAGGTTGTCCTTTCCAAAGTCTCCTTCCCGGCTCTGAAAATAGACAAAAAAAAAACGACAGTAGGAAAAAAATAAAATAAATAGGCAAATACAGTTGGACTCCATTTTTTTGACGGGAAAGCGTCAGAAACATTTTATTTGTCGTTTACTTGTGCTATTTACTTGACAACAACTAAATGAGAAAATTAGTCTCAGAGTTCAAAAAGTATAAACAGAAAAAATAGCATATTCTTTGTTACCAATGAAAAAAGTTCACAAGATTTGCTACTAATGATTCAATGATAAAAATAGGGTTGAACATTTTCGATTTCTTTGCATACTTTTCATTAAATAATCAGTTTGACGCTTAAGTTTTTTATCAATTTCTCCTTTAGCGTAATAATAAGGGATCACCTCGCTCCTGTTGACCTGCGCAAAGACAAACAAATAAAAGTAAATCAAACAAAAAAAATAACATCTTAAACTATTTTGAAATGAAAACTAAAACCAAAGAAGAAAATAAAGTAAAGACAAGGAAATTGCATGACGTTTTAGTTAAAATATTTTTATGACAGAAGAAATTCCAGGAAAACAAAAGTAAAAGTCTATATTCTGAAAAATGATGTATAGAGAATTTAGATAAACAATAACGATAAAAGTTGAGTATGGAGTGCTCAGATATTCAGTGCAATATGGGTTGTTGGAAACTACGGCAATTTAAAACCTTTCTCTCCCTCTTTCCTTCCCTCCCTATCCCCTCCTTCCTTCGTCTCTATCCCCTTTCCACAGCCCCATCGTTCATTTACTTCTATGCCAATCCCTCGCAAGATCTCAGTCTCTCATTCTTTTTCTCTCCCTCCCCCTCTCCCTCTCCCTCTCCCTCTCTTCTCCCTCATCCGTCACCCTATATCCCACCCTCACCATCTCCCTATGTCCTCCCCCCACCATCTCCCTATATCTCTTCCTCTCCATCTACCCCTCCCCCTCCCCCTCCCCCTCTCCCTCGTCCGGCTGTCTACAGTGTTTTCTCACTTTCTATCTCTTTCCCTCTTGTTGTCTTCCCCTTTTCGGTCCTATATGTTTCCTCTTTTATCCCCCCCCTTCTCTCTCTCTCTCTCTCTCTCTCTCTCTCTCTCTCTCTCTCTCTCTCTCTCTCTCTCTCTCTCCCTCCCCCTCTCTCCCTCTCTCTCCCTCTCTCTCCCTCTCTCCCTCTCTCCCTCTCTCCCTCCTTCCCCTTTTCTGTTGAGTTGTCTCTCTGTCTCTTCCTATTTCACCTTTCCTTTCAATTACATCATCTATTTCTCTGTCTTCCACTTTTGCTCTCTGCCTCTCGCCTTCTCCAACTCTCTGTTCTCCTGTCCATCTTTTTACCTAGCAGTCTTTACATTTATCGCTACTCCCTCCATCTCTCCCTCTCTCACTTTCTCCTCCTTGCTCTGTCTCCCTCCCTTCCCCTTTTTGTTCCGCTGTCTGTCCATCTTCCCACTTTCCACATCGCCCGCGCATCCTCCCTCCCCTCCTGCCCCCCCGCCCTCTCATTCTCTCTCCCTTCATCCCTCCTTTCTCCCTCTCTCTCTCCTGTCTCCATCGCCTCACATTTCGTCTATTTATATGTTCCTCCCTCGTGTTTTCCTTAATTTTTCTGCTTTTTTTCTCCATTCTATCCCTCTCCCTGTATCAGTTTCATTGTCTCTCCAGCTCTCCCGTTTTCTATCTCTCTTTCTCTCTGCTTCTCTCCAGCCCTCCCATTTTCTATCTCTTCTTCGATCTCGATGACCCTCCCTCATTCCCTCCATCCCTTCTTCTCCATTCCTCTCGCCTTCTCTGTCAATCTCTCTCTTTCCCTCCTCATCCCCCACCTTCCATTCTCTCCATTTGATGTCCTCCCCCTCCATCCCTTCCTCTCCTTCTGTACTTAGTGGAAACTTAATTGGTTTGAACATATGTGATCTCAATCTGGAAATAGGATTATGGGGAATTTGATTTTATCTGCTGTGTTTAACTTGTTTGATTAGTCTTAGACTTCTTTGACAATTTATCGACGATCATCATGTTTTGTTAGTCTTCTCTCTTTGGTTGGAGTAATGCAAAGTGAAAGTGAACAAATCTGAATATTGCTATTTTTGCTCTAACTCTTTTTCAGATTTGTTTCATATTGGTTTCTATATTCGTTTTATGTTATTTATGTGTGTTTTCATATTTGTTTGTTAATTGATTTGGACGGGAAGGGGGTGCTTGCAGGAAAAACAAGCGCATTTCTAAGGGAAAGAAGGGAGGAAAGAAGAAGGCGTATGTGCTTTACCAAGCCTTATCTATGGTTTTTGTCCTGAATTAGTCAGGGTTTGTAATGGTTATTTTTTGTTTTCTCGCTGTATATATGTTTCTGTATTTACCACTAATCGCCTATAGTAGAAAATGGGGAATGCACGACTGCACATCGCTATTATTGTTTTTAACACTAATTTGGTCGCTTCTGGGCAAAAATCATAAAATAGTCCTAAGTTATTGGCTTTAATTGTCACGTCACTCTGCACTAAATTAGCATTATTGATACGAATTTCGCTTTAATACTAATTACTCCTCCACACGTTTGGATTTGACTTGTATCTGTCGACAATCCTAAATCTCTCACAAGTGCTACTCCTACTCCTGTATGTTTGGAAATGCGTAGGAACATGGCTAAAAAGCTGTTGATTAACCAGGTTTAACTGTAGCACATTAGAAGAGAGGGAAACCCGGTTTCCCACTTTGTACCTCACACTTTTCAATTTCTTTTTCTCTCTCCCTCTTCATTTTGTTTTTCTTCCTCCCCTTTCCCTGCAATTCCCCTCTTCTCGTGGCGAGATATTAAACTAGTTAGCCGTTTAAAGTGCATTTTTTATTTCGACATTTGGAGCATCTTATCTTCATCGTATCATAATTATTTTGGCAAACTTCTCTTTAAATTGGATTCGGAGCTGTTTGATTCAAATTTTGTGCAATGGTCGGATCCAGAGTGCAACTTTTGTCCACGGTTTTAGGTATAGTAAAACTGTGTAGATGAGTCGGTCTCTTTCCTTAAAGTTTGTAGTATACAGCATATGGATAGAAATGGATTTACACCTATTTTCCTGATTTTGATGACTGCAGTCGAAGTCAATCAAATGCAGGTGCAGAAAAGTTGGTGCTTGTCAATGAAAACTAGTCGGCAGGCTTAAGTTGGATACTGTCTCGTTTAACAAAACATTTAGTGGGGACGCTGATCCTTCTTTGGGGTTATGGATTTGTTTTGACTTAATGTTTTGTGTGCATTTGTCACAATTCTTTTTTTTGTTGTTTTTTTTTTTAAACAATTGGATGATGTTTTCTGTTTGCAGGGCAGATCCCTTTGCTAAGAAAGATTGGTATGACATCAAGGCTCCTTCTATGTTCAATGTCCGGAACATTGGAAAGACCCTTGTCACGAGGACACAGGGTACAAAGGTACGTCAATTTCTGTCAATGGTTGTTGTTGTTAATTTTACCATAGTCATCTTTGAATGCACTATTCTTACTGATATCAATGCTACCTTAAGCTTGTTTATTTTTATACGTTGGAAGCTAAGATGAATTTGACATCAATTTTTAAAATCTCTTGAAGCATTTAGAAAGCGATGTGTGGGCATCATTTTTTTTTGATTGGGTCCTCTAGGATTTGGAAACGGTTCTAATGGTGCAAGTCTGGCATTTCTTGATATTTTGTTTTATGTGTCCTTCTGGAATAACATGCCTGTTTTTTGGATGTGTGTGATTCTATGCTGCAGATCGCTTCAGATGGACTGAAGGGTCGTGTGTTCGAAGTCAGTCTCGCAGATCTTCAAAACGATGAGGATCAGGCTTTTCGAAAAATGAAGCTCCACGCAGAGGATGTGCAGGGCCGGAATGTTCTTACCAACTTCTGGGTATGTTGACCTTCCACTAATTGGTATTTTGGCTTCTGTACTCCTTCATTAGTCCGATCAGTTAGCAAAGTATCTGATTTCTACTCCACTGCCCTTTGCTATTAGAGTAGAGGAATTATTAGTGTAAATGTGACATTAAAATGTATAACAACAATTTAGTGTGGGAGACTTGGCGGATTTTTCTTTACTCCCAAATAGTGTTGTTGACACTATTTTATGATTTTCAGCCAAAAGTCGCCACCAAGTTATTGCTATTAACTCCAGTAGCGGTGGCCGGTGTAGTGATTGATTCCAAGTGTTTTTAGGATTTTGTAACTGCCATGTTTTGCACTAGCACTGGTTTGTCTGTTCTCTGTTTTGAGACTGTTCAAAAAGGTTTACAGTAATAATGACTTCGAATAAGCTGCTCTCTGTTGGTCATTTTTGTTTGTATCAAAAACTTGTCGCAAGCCCGCATTTGCTGGACAGCCACTGGTAAAAGTGTTGACAGTGACGAAAAGAGCTGACGGCACCTAATAGTCAAGCAGCATTTGGTCTTCCCATGTCCTTGTGTCTGCCGCATGGTGCCTAAACCAACTGCTGGCTGAAGATGGTGGGCTATCTGCTTGTCAGCTGCTCGTCATAATAGCTATCGATATGTAAATTCACGTATCTGGAAAATAAAACTTTTTATAGTCTATTCACTGGTTGGCCCCCTGGGATGCTTGAATTTGCTGAGGACGGAATTGAAGGGTGGTTAACAGGGTGTTGGCACCTGATCAGACTCTGAAATTTGGAATTGAACCTCATTTTCTGGATAGGTGGTCCAAGTTCTGTATGTTTGTGATATGAGATCATGCTTGGCAATAAGTGCGCATCGGTATTGTGCAGCTTTCTACATTCTTTGTCGCCCTTTCCTCCTAATCTTTGCTTGTTGGTTTGTGAGCCCTGCAATTTTTTTTTACTGTTCTGGTCCGTAGTTGACTTATGACACTAAGGGCCGGTCTTTGAAAGTGCTCATTTTTGTGTGACTCTTCAGTCTTTGAAGTATGGAACCGATTACTCATTTTATTTCTTTCTGAACTGAATCAGGGGATGGATTTCACTACAGACAAGCTGCGCTCGCTTGTTCGGAAGTGGCAGTCACTCATTGAAGCGTCAGTGGATGTGAAGACTACTGACAATTTCACCCTCCGATTGTTCGCGATCTCTTTCACCAAGCGACGTGCCAACCAGATTCGCAAAACTTCTTATGCGCAGACAGCTCAAATCCGTCAGGTGTGGAGTTGTTTGAAAAAGAGCAAGGATTTTGGACCTAGTTTAGGCTAGGAGTTACAGAAAGCCTGTGTTTTTACAATCACAATGCTGGGGCCTTTTCAGGTCTTATAAATGTTTGTCAACTTGATGTTCTGTGTATCTTTCACAGCATGATGAAAGTTTGTTTAAGTGTAGTTAATTTACTTGTTTTTTTCTACTACTGTTGTATTTGTAAGGTGTTTGGAGCTGAAAGCTGAAATATGTCCCTCTGCCTTGGACTATTTTTTCTATAGCTATTTGGTTGCTGATTATGGCAGGGCAATGTCTACAACTGCAGATCCGTAAGAAGATGCGTGAAATTATGGTGAAGGAGTCGCAGGCATGCGATCTGAAGGATCTCGTGCTCAAATTCATCCCTGAAAGCATTGGAAAGGAGATGGAGAAGGCATGTGCTGGAATCTATCCTCTGCAAAACACATATATTCGGAAGGTCAAGATCCTGAAGGCACCAAAGTTTGACCTTGGAAAGCTCATGGAGGTAAGTCTTTGATTGGCACTTTGAACAGTGTTGGTCATTATACATATGCGCCACAAAAACTGGACTTGAGAGTTTATGTGATAGGCTGCCTGCATTATTGTGAAATGAGGATTTTTTTGTCTTAAAGTGGTTCGTGTTGGCTTTTTTAGGTGCAAACTTATTAATTTCAAATTCTTTCTAGTCAGATGTAGTTATGGAGTCAGCTGTTAGGGAAGCTCGCCTGGAAATTGCTCTACTGTAAAAGTTGTGACTGCCAGAGGTCAAGTATTAGCAAGACCTGACAATGTGCGTCTGCTTCTGCTCGTTCCCAGGTGCACGGGGACTACAGCGCCGAGGAAGTGGGAGTGAAACTGGAGCGGCCAGCAGAAGACACAGAGGTTACTGAGGCGGCAGAGCCAGTTGAGGCATAGAGAACCAGAAAGGGTCTTAAAGGCCTTGAATGTGATATGTTAATATAAGAATGAATGTGTTTTTAAAGTGAAAAGCATCCTTCTTATATGCACTGCTGAAGTGAACTCATTTGTGTCAGCAGTGCTATGTGTTTCTGTTGCAATGGAGAAGGGATGATAATATGGATGAAAAGCTCCCTGTTTGTAAATAAGAGCATCACAAAAAAAAAAAAAAAGTCATTGATCCTTGGAAGTAGGAATCAATAACCGTATCCCGATCACATTGAAATCAATTACTACACACATGAAAACATGTTGGCACTTGTACAAATCAATTAACCCTTGATATTGGAAGAAAGTGTGAACTTGTGTGAACAAATTCATATGGAAATGTTGTAGATTGATAAATAATATCAAGTGGACTAGAAAGATGTACCACATGTCAGTAGCTGGTTGTCTTGGAATGGATTAGGCAAAAAGTATGATCACACCTGAATGCCTGACGGTCTAGTCACATGTAGTGGTGTACAATGAGGCCTATTTTCCGGTTTTCGAAATTGGGCACAAACATTGCCCTCCACATGCAGCATTATATTTTTTTGCACCAAGCATGATATGCGATTCATGACCCCTGATTACAATTTGTTGGAATGTAGCCGCACATGTATCAAAGGACGTCAAAGTTTGAACATTTGGATTTTGCAAATCAGATTATTGTGAATCTTGTGCATGTCATTGCTTACCCACATGTCAGGTGTACAAATATACTACATGTGCACCTTTTGGGACCCAGTCTTTACTGCCATTAGAATGATCGATTGCAACTGCATCAGCCAGTTAGTCACTGAGAGAAATTAATAGTGTTGTGTATCGGCAAGAAATTTATTGCGATAACACCGAAACCCATAGTTATCGGCTATCGAACGGTTAGGGGTCCCGATATAACGCTCCGAGACCAACAAATTCCTTGTCGGCGATAAGCGGAAAAAATATAGTACGCTATATAATAGTAACGGGGCCGACTTTATTAAAAAGCGCAATGGTAAACCATCTGAGTTCATAGGAACAAAAAGAAGTAGCATTGCCAAAACTGAAAAACCACATAACGAGGGAATAATTAAAAGGGAAAATCAAGGCAAAAACGACGAAAATACGAAAGGATGGCAGGGAAGTCGAAAACACCCAAAAAAGCAAAACCCAACAAACAAAACATCAAAGGAAAAAACTAACACGCAGCAAAAAACCCCCAACAGAACTAAAAATCTACGGAAATCAACCACGTAAGTCCCCGAATCCCGGAGGAGCACGAGGAGGAAGTTCTGGAACACGCCGTCGATCCATAACGGCAATGGACGATCGAAGTAATATAGAAGCCGACACCCGTTGTAAGGTCACGGAAAAACGTTGACGATAAAAGAAGTAAGGACTGAAACAGGAGGGCTCCCAGGTCCTCGCCTCTCGAACGAGCGCCGACCACAAGTACGGAAAAACTCGTCCAAAGCCACACCCAAACAACCAAATATCTCGACCGCCATCGGAATGAAACCATCCATAGCATCGCGACGGGCATAATCACGCTCCTTCCTTTTAGCTGCGTCACGGGCAGCCACTCCCACATGCCGAGCCTCTTGGTTGACGACTGTAGTTGAGGTGGGATTCGCCAAAACAATGTCACCAAAAGTACAGCCCGCCATAAAAGCAGTTGGAGGCTGTCTAGGCTCTGCCAAAAACTTCAGTAACAAATAGACCGGCAACTACGCTCTAACAATAACACCAGCATAAACAGCAATAAAACCAGAACTCACCAACTACAGAACCAGGATAAGAGCCCACAAAGAGTAACACGGTTAGGCCAATCCTGTTTGTTAATTGCAAAACTGAATTTTTGCGCATACACTAGAAAAAATTCAGCAGTATTTGGAATTGTATTACAAAAAAGTCACTAAAACACATCACATGCCAGATTTTGAAGTTCGGTCCTCCTAAATAAAAACTATATAAACATCACTGCCTGATTTGAAATCACTCCAGATTTCGTCGCCAGAAAGTTTTTGTATTTGTTTTAAAACATTCGCACGCTGCTTGGGCTCGTGCCACGAAAAAAATAATATGTCAGATGGAAAAACCTTGAAGGGTTTTTCGCAGAACATCACTGAAGAACCAGTAGTACACCACCATTTCTATCCCCATAAAGTGTTTCTGCTAACTTCCCCGGAGCAGCTTGCATGTTCTCTGATTAAAAAAAATAAAAAAAAATAGGATTACAAGAGAAACACAGCCCTGATCTCTTATCACTTTCCTTCAAAAAAACTGGAAAAAAGAAGCATAGTCAGGTATAAGAGCCCAGGGCGATCTTTCCTTTCCCTTCGTTTGAATTCCACCTCAAAAGATTTACAGTGTACGTAAAAGTTTATATCTCAAATCTCTATCTGCAGTATTAAGACATGTTTTACAAGATGCAGTCTTGTTAACATTTACGACTCTTTTGCTAGCCCGTTTTCGTCCCCTCCACACCAATCATGCGTGTAAGAATCTTATTAAATCGCCTGCCACAAACAGTAAGAACACGATTGAGAAAAAGTGATACGACAAGGAAAACTATGCAGTGACTTCGGCAAAATGAATTCTCCATTTCCACAACAAATTTCTCTTGTGCATTTACACAAAGTGCACCTTTCCTGCAGATGCATTGATAAATCTGACCAAAAAAATCGCCTTGCAAAAACTCTGTCAAAGATGGTCCCACATGCTCACCTGAACTTTCTGGCATCTCTCATCTTGCCTTCGGCAAACAGAGTTGGATGACAGAGTAGCAAGAATCAAAAATGGTAGGAGACTTGGGCATTAGTGCCTGGTAGTCTAATCCATTTGCTCCGCTTGAACAGCAAAATAATAAATTTCGCCCCTGGGCAACAAGAACAGCCAAATTTCTCATTAATAAGCATGAAGGGTTTTAGTGAATGACGCTGTTTCTTAAAAAAAAGAGAAGGACAGAAACAAATAGAAACAAACACTAACAATTTCAACAGCTTCTAAAAAATGTAGAGAAATGCGAAGTCAATGATGAAACAAATTCACACGCATGGCAACAAGGATGGCAAGAGGAGGAAGACAAGAAGAATTGGAGCCGAAGCAATGGCGAAGGTGACGCAAAAATGAGATCCCTCTACATAAGACATAGGGATGCCTATGCCTAATACTTGGGAGCCACAATTCTAATCAATGAGGCACACCTTCCCAGAAACTTTTGTAATCCCTGACGATCTTCCATGCGCAGTCGAAGTTGTCATCGTAAATCGGTTGAGAGATGTAAACACTACATCTCGTTCAGAAACCATTCCAAGGAGAAGACACAAACGCAAAGCCTCTTTGTATCCTTCTAGGACATGAACTCTCATAAACTTCGCAACTCCTTCTTCCGAAGCAGTTTCAAAGCCTGCCATGAACATTGACCATGTGCTGCTGAGCATTGCTCGTACAATTTCATGGTCTGTCGGTGAATAATAACGGGACCTGCAATGAAATAGAGCTAAAGAGAACTATTTAGTTTGCGCATAAAAACTATGGGCACAATAGAAGAGTTAACACAGGAGAAACAAAGAAGTTTGACAAAAGACTAATATTCAGTGCCCAGCTGTTAAGCTCCAGAACCAAAAGAATGACAGAATATTCACAGATGCACTTCACAAACGTTGTCTTTCTCATTTTCCTTGTCGTAATATCTACTTACTCGCTGCTATTGCTGCTATTGCTGGTTCGTGCTTGGAACCTTTCCTGCATCATTCGGACAACATCTGCAGCATTCTGAAGTCGTCGAACTTCTTTCATTTTCCTTGCCACTCGACTGCTAGTCCTTGTGAGCCTGCTTTCTTTAGAGCTTGTAACCATAAATGGATCCTCACGCATTTTTATTTCACTGTTTACTATTCTATCATATAGTGAAGCCAATAACTCATACGAAAGGTCCTTCCCCTGATCTATCCCCCGATTGTTGCGGACAAATTCTGCCTTTGTCATCTGAAAACATGGAAACAAAAATAAAAAGCATGTCAAAGAAATTTGTCATCAATACGTTTTCGAAAGGTGCAGTGAAAACAATTAAAACTCTGGAACTTGAAGACCTCACACACTTAGAATGCAACATTGGAAAACTGGAACAGAGTATTGAAGCACACATCACGAGGAAGTGTGGAGCCACGCTCTTTCCCAGAACTTGTGAACCACCACATTATGCAGAAGGACCTTCATGACGACTAGTTCATACCTTAGTTCTAACTCTAGAATTGTGAGCATCCGTATTAAGCATAATGACTGAGTAAGCAAGAACATGTGCTGTGACTGCACTTGTAAACGATAGTTGGTTGCAGTCAAAGTAATGTTCTGCAAAAGTTTCCATTATTCTCTCAATCTTCTGAGCCTCTCCAGGTAGCCGGAAGTCCTTCAGCAGCTGTCGAATTCCTTCATCAATTTCCAGACCCTGTTTAAGCCAAACAAATAGACATTGAATCAGCCCCAGTCTTGGAATTGTTCCAACTTCTCCTATCACAATCTCCATTGTTACAATAGAGAAAACATAGCAAAATAATTTTCTGGAATTGTAAAGTTGTACATCGAGGATGTTTTTGCAATATTCAAGATTTCCAGGGGTCTCAATAATAAATCAAGTCAACATATAATCGCCATAAACCGATATCAACCAATATCGCAAAATATTCGTACTTCTTACTATTGTAACATTCAAACGCTTTGTCTTTGAAGCCGGCAAGGTTGAAAAATTTAGCGTACAGTAACCTACCTTCCAGTATTGTATTGCCGTATGAAACATTTTCGGATAGCAAACGTTTGACTTTATAACATCATTTTTATTTTTCAGATTGTGTCATTTGCAAAATTTTAGCACCAGCCAATCAGTAGTGTTCGATCAAGATTTGACGGAATATGTGTACTTGATACAGTACGTTTATCGGTCAGTTATCACCAATTATAACGAGTCAATGTTTATTGACAAAGTCAATAATATCAAAATTTTAGAGCCTCAATATCAGGATATACCCATATCCCGGTATATCGACCATGAATTCGTTCAATGTACAAAACTTCTGAAATGGTTACGAACAGCAAGCAATAGAAAAGGAAATGGAAAAAAAAATACCTAGAAGGTTTGATCAAAGATGAAACCACAAAGAACAGCCACAAAAAAACAGTGACATCCTTTCTAATAGGGAAATAGAACATTCGGAAGCCAGCTTGAGACTGTGAATATTACAAATAGAGGAAATCAAATGACTATGACAGAGGAAAATTGATCATGTAATTAGAAAGAAGTTGTGTCTGGTAAAAACCATTAAAAAGCTGCAGCTTCCTACACCATTCCTTTCGCATTTAAGTGATCCAACAGTACCTGAAAATCGAACGACTGCACATAAGCCTGCAAAACTTCCGTGGACCCCTTGTCGTTGTCTCCCAGATATTCTCCAATTTTCGTTTTGTCAAGCCCAGACTGGATTTTCAGAAACTCTGCTATGTCTCTCGGGGAAGATCCCACCTTGTGACCTTCCACTAACGAGCAAATACCTTTTTGAGGATTCTTATTGAATAGCGCAATGCTATCCTGGATGTAAAACAGTGTGAAAAGAGTCAGCCTGATTCCTGTACATTTTTTTTTATGAATGTGACGCAATCACAGTTCACTAACACCAATTGTCTGATTAGCCTCACAACAACGACACAACCGGCCGAAATCTGGATCATGAAAAACTTAGGACACGTTTGAGACATCAACACAACAAGAATGATTGTGTCGACATGTTAAGAGTAAAAAATGCTGCAATGGTAGGTTATAGAAGTTCCCTGTTCTCAATTTGAACCAATAGTGTGGCCACATAAAATGTACAATGACGACTATAAGACTGAAATAAATGACACAAATATAGTTCATAACAAATTGCACTTACATACCAAAACAAAATCCGGGACCACCTAAAAGTGCGTAAGATATGCTCAAGAACCCTAAAGAATGTTCGAGCCGCACGTTGCAAAGGATTCAGCATTCCTTGCTACAAGAGGATTCCTAACCATTCAGCGAGAAAAATGTCAAAAAGAAGAGCACTGCTATGGGACACCCATCATCACTTCAACAGACCTGCAATTCGCGTTTATAAGCCTTGCGTTGTTCAAATGTGGCCACTTCTCCAGAAAATTCTGGGGCGATGTCGAGCATCTCCAAGTTCTCCCCCTCTATATGTCCTCTGTCAAAGCCTCCCACCAACTCGCTGCCTAAATCACTTCCGGTCTCACTAGGCTTAGGGGATGGAGGCCCCCCACCTTCCAACAGGTGGATCTGTCTACTGGTCCAAAGCGCGAGACTGCGCAAAATTGCATTGAGGCACCTGATGGCTCCTATCTTCAAAATAATGTCTTGAGTTGCAGCCAGAGAACCAGCAGCAGGAGCTGGAGAGATTGTCATCTTCAGTAAAGCACTGACGAGCCTGTGACAATCAACAACAACTGCAAGCTGTTATAAAGTGAGCTATGCATGTGCCACTCTCACTAAACGAAAGCAGACTCCATGAAAACATTGAGATGAACTTAACACCTAATTAGGTTTGCATCTCAAAGGCAAACTCACCAATATACCCTTATGCAGTCAGTACAGGAAAATGAAAGCCCCAGGGAACATCTAAACAATTCCTCCACAGGATTAAGTGTTCTGCAAAGACCTTACCCTTCAAAGGCGCTGTTGGAGTCCACATCACAGTCATAGTTGACATACAAATCAACCCATATCTGTGGGTCAATGCAGATACTCTCCACCAACCGCAGCACAATGAGCTTCTGCTGACGATTAGACTCTTGCAATTGCTCCAGTGGCTTCAACACTAGGATGGAAAAGAATTCCCCAATCTCAAACTTCAAGCTTGAGCGTAAGACAGATAAAAGTCGAAGAAAAATGGAGCAGGAAAGTTGAAAGACGGTCATCAGAGGCAATGTACTGTTTTCAACGAGAGACAACAAAAGAGTCGCCCGGATGAGAGCCAAGAACCTGTAAGGGCAGATGAAAAACAGGTACCATTTAGCATAATAATTAAGTTGTGCCATAGAGCTGAATTTTGTCCCACTACTCATATGTTATTCCCAAATGCTGGACCAGACAAGACAACACCGAACACAATAACTAGCCTAAAAAGAGTAAAAATGTCAGGCCCATGATCATAAGCCCATGATTTCATGTACGCATAAAAAAAGTCATAGTGGACACTGGAGGCCAGATACATTTCTTTTCCCTTAGTTGTAAATAACTACAAACTAACCAATGTGCAGTTTTTGTTAACAAAAAGGCTTCTAAAATGAGTATGGTTCAGATTAAACATGCTGACCAGTGCAGCTATTCTGCAGCAAACCAGGTTTATAACTGTTGTAATGTGAAATAATTACTAAAATACCTGCAGCCAAAATAAAATTAAATGAAACCAGGCTAGGAGAAAGCTTTGGTCAAAAACGACAAAGGGAAAAGGGAAATTTTGAAGAACTATGAGCATGCCCCACATGAAAAAAAGTAGCACTATTGTAGAATAACCAGGATCCAAAAATAAGGCACAACGGCAACCTTTGCGGCATGGAACACACAGTCGAGGAAAAACAGAAAACACAACAAATTATGACCAGGACCAATATAAGGACCAAAACAATCGATTTGAAGAGCGTTAGGCTCACCTTTGCGAACGTAAGAAGCCTGTTCCAGCAATTTCCAAGATGACGCAAACCAGCTCTAACGCCAGAGTTTTTTCCCGCAATCCTGCGACTTCAATCTCTTTGCCGGAGCCTGGAGATTTCTTGGAGACCGTACATAATTCCTCCAACAAAGTGTAAGCATCATTGAGAATGGCTACATTCGATCCAGAACCAATATTTTGATCTGCACTGAAAAAACTAGAGCTACTCAAGGAACTTTGAAACATCCCTGTATCAGCAACTCTTCGATTCATGTATTTTATATCCTGTGTCTCTCCAAACATGCCAAACAGTGCCTCTGAGCTCGACTCCAGCGAGGAAGTTAGGCTTCCGTTCACACTTCCCCCTTTCAAAGTCTGCATAGGGAGAACTGCACGGAGGCTCACAGTCATCGACGACAAACTCGAGTCCTGCATTTCCATCACCCTTCTCTCCTCCCCCACAACTCCAGATACAAAATCCTGGACCATTGCCCACTCTGACGCAGGCCGTTCGACCAATGTGACAAGGTCAGTGACCACAATCGGTTGAAAATGAGCTCGCAGAGAATCTGCCTCCACTCGAGCCATCGTGACCACTAATATCTGTCCCAGAGATGCTTTTGCGTACAACTGATGAAGGGGAGTCCTGCTTCTTGTAGCGACCCGGAAACAAGCTCTTACCACCATAAGTAAGACATCTCCATGGAGGATAAAGACACTGGAACAGCTTGCTGATAGAAGAACCTTGAGGAGGGGGATCTCAAGGAAAGAATTTTCCTCGGCGAGCCCAACACAGTGACACACAGAGTCCAGCACCTTAAACAAAAGACGTCCCTCCCTGAATCCATTATTCACGTCACTAACTTCTCCTTGTAAGTGTTGTCGCACTAACAATCTATAGAGGCAATCTAAAGCGGGTTCTGCAATTTGCATACATCCACTCTTACATGCCGAAATCAACGGTTTCAGTATCATTTCCGTTGACTGCAATGTGAAACCCTTTTGATCTTCATCATACAACACCTTACGAGATGGAGCCGATGCTCCTGCCTTAAAATTAGTTTCAACTGTGTTAAAATCGCCCAAAGAATTTTCTCTGAAACTTAGACAAGATTGAGAAGACCCAGAAGAGTCTCCTTTTCTATCCTCAAATTCTCTATCTGGTTGACAAGAAGAAGTGACAGCGTCCTCTCCTTTCCTAACTTCCGCCTCAGATAAAGCTTCAACAGAATCATTAATCTGTTGTGTTGTTGTTGTTTTGGACCGAATGAAAATAGTATATTGTCATATAGCAACCCTTCCTCATGTCTATAGAAATCAGAAGTGTCTCTTGTAGATAAACTTTGCGGTGGAGATGTACAGCTGTCAACTTCCGCTACGTCATCGATCTCATCTCTATGGATATCGAGAGAGGGCCGACTATCCCTGAAAGTAAGAGAATTCTGTCTCCCAAACCCAAGGAAACTCCCAGAGGTGACATTTGTCGACTCTGACTCAGCTGTTGGAGAAGTGGTAAGACCGGGGAGAACCTTTGACGGTAACTCAAGAGGCTTCAAATTCAGCTGCTTTGCTTTGCAACTCCCTTCACCTCCAAACCAGTCTATGACTGCTCTACATTCCTCTATAAGCTTCGAATGTTTCCGATTCGACGCAGTTTTCACAATCTTTTCCAAAGCCGGTAGCATCACTGTTGCCAGTTTTGTCTGCTTCAGGGCCTGAGGGTGAACCTTGCTGCGCTGATGGCCCTGTGGCCCCATTGCTGTCACATATATTGAGTTAAATCCTTATGATTTTTCAAACCAAAAATGGGTTGAACAAACTGTATGGAAAAAGGTTAAGCAAAATGCTGACTATCAGATAAAATCTTCTAAAAAAGCCTGTGTGAATAAAGCAAAAAATACTGTAAAAATACTACACGGAAAGATTCCAAAAACTATGAATAAACAAAAATGTTATAGAAAGTCCATATGGAGAGATTCTGCACACGTGTGAATCTGTTCAAATGTGGATCCGTCTTTGCTTGTCAAAAGGCACAATTGAGCTTCTTTGGTTCAAATGATTGGTAATGGAGCTACGATTTGCGGACAAGGAAGCTCACTCTAGCAGTCTACCCTTTCTAAACTATTTATCATTGTTCCATTCTGGGGAATAATAAAACAGAAAAAAAAAATCATGTTTCATATCTCAGGCATATGAAAGGAAAAAGGAGAGGACCATTCATGTCGTAATTCCGTAACCACTGTTTTTTCTCTAATTTTGCAAAAGAACGTGAAAGCACATGAAAACTTATTAAGTACTGCACTGTAGCTTCCTTGCAAAATCCTCCCAAGAGGAATAACCCAAGGAAAAGGAAGAAGAAAAGGCAATTCACTTGGCGTCTACAATATAAGTTCGCTGTAACAGAAGCCCTGTATCGATTTTCTCGTTGGGCTCTTTCACCGCCTCCCGGAATATCTTTCTTTAGGGTTTTCAGAAGGGCTGGCAGAAGTCTCTCTTGGTTTGACGCAAAGGTCTGCGCCGGCCGTTACTGCTTCATGCTCCATAGGGCTATCGCCACAACAAACGAGCCCCGTAACTGGCGCTTCCGGGGAGTAATCATAGCAGTCGTACTGAAAAACATACGATTTTTAATAAAAGTACCTTTGTATGTACGGTCACAGTGATTACTGGCCAGTGAAAGAAGGGCCTATGGCGCCGAAAGTCTGGAAAACACGTTCAGACAAGGACGGAACAACAATCGACATGGAAAAACACGCTCTAGAAAAACGTTGGCGAAATCCAACCCTTCGATTGCTCGTGTTTATTGTTCTGGGTTCCTTCGATAGTTACTTCTCCATTTTTGATTTTTCCCAATTCTCCGGAATATCTGGGAAATTTATCAAATCAGAAGGCGAATCAGAAAGTGTACACGACATCATTAGACTTTTCTAAATTTGAATTAAAGCCGGTGAAGTCAGAATGCCTTGTCGTTTGTGCTGTGAAAAAGGACCAGATATGACCATCGAGGTACCAAGCATTTTAAAGGCACGCAAGAAACCTCGAAAAAATAATGATATATGCGCACGGAACAAATGCAAAAATAAATAAAATGCGTTGACCTACTTTGAAACTGCTGGCAAAATCTGTTAAGAGCAAAAAATGCTGCAATGGTAGGTTAATGGCGTTCACTGTTCTCAATTTGAACCAATAGTGTGACCACATAAAATGTACAATGACGACTATAAGACCGAAATAAATGACAGTGGTATAGTTCATAACAATTTGCATTTACATACCAAAACAAAATCCGGGACCACCTGAAAGTGCGTAAGAGATGCTAAAGAACCCTAAAGAATGTTTGAGCCGCACGTTGCAAAGGATTCACCATTCCTTTCTACAAGAGGATTCCTAACCATTCAGCAAGCAAAATGTCAAAAAGAAGAGCACTGCTATGAGACACCCATCATCACTTAAACAGACCTGCAATTCACGCTTATAAGCCTTGCGTTGTTCAAATGTGGCCACTTCTCCAGAAAATTCTGGGGCGATGTCGAGCATCTCCAAGTTCCCCCCCTCTATATGTCCTCTGTCAAAGCCTCCCACCAACTCGCTGCCTAAATCACTTCCGGTCTCACTAGGCTTAGGCGATGGAGGGCCCCCACCTTCCAACAGGTGGATCTGTCTACTGGTCCAAAGCGCGAGACTGCGCAAAATTGCATTGAGGCACCTCATGGCTCCTATCTTCAAAATAATGTCTTGAGTTGCAGCCAGAGAACCAGCAGCAGGAGCTGGAGAGATTATCATCTTCAGTAAAGCACTGACGAGCCTGTGACAATCAATAACAACTGCAAGCTGTTAAAAAGTGAGCTATGCATGTGCCACTCTCACTAAGCGAGAGCAGACTCCATGAAAACATTGAGATGAACTTCACACCTAATTAGGTTATGCTTTGCATCTCAAACACAAACTCACCAATATACCCTTACGCAGTCAGTACACGAAAATGAAAGGCCCCAGGGAACATCTAAACAATTCCTCCACAGTATTAAGTGCTCTGCAAAGACCTTACCCTTCAAAGGCGCTGCTGGAGTCCACATCACAGTCATAGTTGACATACAAATCAACCCATATCTGTGGGTCGATGCAGATACTCTCCACCAACCGCAGCACAATGAGCTTCTGCTGACGATTAGACTCTTGCAATTGCTCCAGTGGCTTCAGCACTAGGATGGAAAAGAATTCCCCAATCTCAAACTTCAAGCTCGAGCGTAAGACAGATAAAAGTCGAAGAAAAATGGAGCAGGAAAGTTGAAAGACAGTCATCAGAGGCAATGTACTGTTTTCAACGAGAGACAACAAAAGAGTCGCCCGAATGAGATCCAAGAACCTGTAAGGGCAGGTGAAAAACAGGTACCATTTGGCATAATAATTAAGTTGTGCCATAGAGCTGTATTTTGTCCCACTACTCATGTATTTCCCAAATGCTGGACCAGACAAGACAACACCGAACACAATAACTAGCCTAAAAAGAGTAAAAATGTTAGGCCCATGATCATAAGCCCATGATTTCATATACGCATAAAAAAAGTCATAGTGGACACTGGAGGCCCAGATACATTTCTTTTCCCTTAGTTGTCAATTACCAAGAACTAACCAATGTGCAGTTTTTCTTAAAGAAAAGGCTTCTAAAATGAGTATGGTTCAGACTAAACATGCCAACCAGTGCAGCTATTCTGCAGCAAACCAGGTTTATAACTGTTGTAATGTGAAATAATTACTAAAATACCTGCAGCCAAAATGAAATTAAATGAAACCAGGCTAGGAGAAAGCTTTGGTCAAAAACGACAAAGGGAAAAGGGAAGATTTGAAAAACTACGAGCATGCCCCACGTGAAAAAAAGTAGCACTACTAACCAGGATCCAGAAATAAGGCACGATGGCAACCTTTGCAAGATGGAACACACAGTCGAGGAAAAACAGAAAACACAACAATTTATGACCAGGACCAATATAAGGACCAAAACAATCGATTTGGCAGCGTTAGGCTCACCTTTGCGAACGTAAGAAGCCTGTTCCAGCAATTTCCAAGATGACGCAAACCAGCTCTAACGCCAGAGTTTTTTCCCGCAATCCTGCGACTTCAATCTCTTTGCCGGAGCCTGGAGATTTCTTGGAGACCGTACATAATTCCTCCAACAAAGTGTAAGCATCATTGAGAATGGCTACATTCGATCCAGAACCAATATTTTGATCTGCACTGAAAAAACTAGAGCTACTCAAGGAACTTTGAAACATCCCTGTATCAGCAACTCTTCGATTCATGTATTTTATATCCTGTGTCTCTCCAAACATGCCAAACAGTGCCTCTGAGCTCGACTCCAGCGAGGAAGTTAGGCTTCCGTTCACACTTCCCCCTTTCAAAGTCTGCATAGGGAGAACTGCACGGAGGCTCACAGTCATCGACGACAAACTCGAGTCTTCCATTTCCATCACCCTTCTCTCCTCCCCAACAACTCCAGATACAAAATCCTGGACCATTGCCCACTCTGACGCAGGCCGTTCGACCAATGTGACAAGGTCAGTGACCACAATCGGTTGAAAATGAGCTCGCAGAGAATCTGCCTCCACTCGAGCCATCGTGACCACTAATATCTGTCCCAGAGATGCTTTTGCGTACAACTGATGAAGGGGAGTCCTGCTTCTTGTAGCGACCCGGAAACAAGCTCTTACCACCATAAGTAAGACATCTCCATGGAGGATAAAGACACTGGAACAGCTTGCTGATAGAAGAACCTTGAGGAGGGGGATTTCAAGGAAAGAATTTTCCTCGGCGAGCCCAACACAGTGACACACAGAGTCCAGCACCTTAAACAAAAGACGTCCCTCCCTGAATCCATTATTCACGTCACTAACTTCTCCTTGTAAGTGTTGTCGCACTAACAATCTATAGAGGCAATCTAAAGCGGGTTCTGCAATTTGCATACATCCACTCTTACATGCCGAAATCAACGGTTTCAGTATCATTTCCGTTGACTGCAATGTGAAACCCTTTTGATCTTCATCATACAACACCTTACGAGATGGAGCCGATGCTCCTGCCTTAAAATTAGTTTCAACTGTGTTAAAATCGCCCAAAGAATTTTCTCTGAAACTTAGACAAGATTGAGAAGACCCAGAAGAGTCTCCTTTTCTATCCTCAAATTCTCTATCTGGTTGACAAGAAGAAGTGACAGCGTCCTCTTCTTTCCTAACTTCCGCCTCAGATAAAGCTTCAACAGAATCATTAATCTGTTGTGGTTGTTGTTGTTCTGGACCGAATGAAAATGGTATATTGTCATATAGCAACCCTTCCTCATGTCTATAGAAATCAGAAGTATCTCTTGTAGATAAACTTTGCGGTGGAGATGTACAGCTGTCAACTTCCGCTACGTCATCGATCTCATCTCTATGGATATCGAGAGAGGGCCGACTATCCCTGAAAGTAAGAGAATTCTGTCTCCCAAACTCAAGGAAACTCCCAGAGGTAACATTTGTCGACTCTGACTCAGCTGTTGGAGAAGTGGTAAGACCAGGGAGAGTTTTTGACGGTAATTCAAGAGGTTTCAAATTCAGCTGCTTTGCTTTGCAACTCCCTTCACCTCCAAACCGGTCTATAACTGCTCTACATTCCTCTATAAGCTTCGGATGTTTCCGATTTGACGCAGTTTTCACAATCTTTTCCAAAGCTGGTAGCAATACTGCTGCCAGTTTTGTCTGCTTCAAGGCCTGAGGGTGAACCTTGCTGCGCTGATGGCCCTGTGGCCCCATTGCTGTGACATATATTGTCTAAATCCTTTTAATTCTTCAAACCAAAAATGGGTTGAACAAACTGTATGGAAAAAAGTTAAGCAAAATGTTGACTGTCAGATAAAATCCACTAAAAAAGCCAGTGAATAAAGCAAAAAATACTGCAAAAATACTACACGGAAAGATTCCAAAAACTATGAATAAAACAAAAATGTTATAGGGACGTCCATATGGAGAGATTCTCCACACATGTGTGAATCTGTTCAAATGTGAATCCGTCTTTGCTTGATAAATATAAAAGGCACAGTTGAGCTTCTTTGGTTCAAATGATTAGAAGTGAACGAAGAGTTAATGGAGCTACGATTTGCTGACAAGGAAGCTCACTCTAGCAGTCTATCTTTTCTAAACTATTTATCATTGTTCCATCCTGGGGAATAATAAAACAGAAAAGAAAAAAATCCTGTTTCATATCTCAGGCATATGTAAGGAAAAAGGAGAGGACCATTCATGTCATAATTCCGTAACAACTATTTTTTCTCTAATTTTGCAAAAGAACGTGAAGCGCATGAAAACTTATGAAGTACTGTACTGTAGCTTCCTTGCAGATTCCTGTCAAGAGGAACAACAAAAGGAAAAGGAAGAAAAGAAAAGGCAGACTTTTTGGCGTCTACAATATAAGTTCGCTGTAACAGACGCCCTGTGTCGATTTTCTTGTTAGGCACATTCCCAACCTGCCGCGATATCTTCTTTAGGGTTTTCAGAATCCCTGCCAAAGGGGAAAAAGTCCTGGCAGAAGTCTCGTTTGGTTTGACATAAAGATCTACGTCGGCCGTTAATACTTAATAGGGCTATTGCCATATTAAACGAGCCCCGTAACTGGCGTGTTTCTGGGGGAGTAATCATAGTAGTCGTACAGTAAAATATACGATTTTGAAGAGAAGTACCTTTGTATGTACGGTCTGAGTGATTACTGGCCAGTGAAAGAAGGGCCTGTGGCGCTGCAAGTCTGGAAAACACGTTCAGACAAGGACGGAACAACAATCGACATGGAAAAACACGCTCTAGAAAAACGTTGGCGAAATCCAACCCTTCGATTGCTTCTGATTATCTTTCTGGGTTCCTTCGATGGTGATTTCTCCATTTTTCCCAATTCTCCAGAATTTCTGGGAAAGTTATCAAATCAGAAGGCGAATCAGAAAATGTACACGACATCATTAGACTCTTAGAAATTTGAATTAAAGCCGGTGAAGTCAGAATGCCTTGTCGTTTTGTATTGTAAATGTAGGACCAGATATGACCATAAAGATTGCGCTGTCCATCCCTGTTGATCACTCTAGTTCATGTGAGTGTTTATTTTTACCCGAACTTTTTAAACTACACAGTGAACCGTTATTCTAAATGTTTATTTCGCCACTTTCATCAACTTTTCTCCGTGAACACGTGGTTACTGATTAGTGTCCTTTTAGAGACCGCGGATCTTTCCATCGAAGCCGCCGTTAAATGAACAGCCCAACAAAGGTCACAGGGAAATATGTAATACGTGGCGAAAAAAAGTGTTGATGTAAGCGGGAAATATGTCATACGTGGCGAAAAAAAGTGTTGATGTAAGCGGGAAATATGTAATACGTGGCGAAAAAAAGTGTTGATGGAAGCGGGAAATATGTAATACGTGGCGAGAAAAAGTGTTGACGTAAGCGATTCACCATGATACACCGTCAATCGCTATTAGAGTATATAACGCCAATTCGGTGCCCTTTTGTCAAAAAAAAAAACCCGAAATACAATCCATAATTTTATTTTTTCCATTGTTCTAATTAGGTTTTTTTTTCAATTAGCGTTGATAAGGAAAGTACACTGCGATGGAAATAGTGTGGCACACGGACAGGGAATATCCGTACGTAATGGTACTTTTTGAATTACAAAGGCATAAAAAGACACTTAACATTATTGCGCACACATGTGAATGTGCACTGGAAGAAAGAGACGCAAACTCGTCGACAAAAATCACGTTCTCATATGTTCGTCCGTCGACCGTGTGAACAGCGCAACTGCGTACGAATTGTCAGATTTTGTACGGATACACAGATTACTGTAGACATCGAAAGGGCGGGTATTTATTATTCAGGACAACCCAAATCACAGTTAGGGATTAATTAGTATATATATTTTTTTTCAAAAAAAAAAAAAATCCCGATTAGTGTTAATAACACTATTTTTTTTTTTACGCTATTTATTCCTTTACTCTAATAGCGATTGACGGTGTAGTGTTAAACTGTTGATACACTACACCGCCAATTGCTATTAGCGTAGAAGTTTCTTTAGCGTATATGAAAAAATACAGTGGTTTACGCTAATTAATAATTTAAATTTTTTGAAAAAACCCCATACATTCTAATTGTTCAATGCTAATTTGGGTCTTTGAAAAAAAAAAATGTCGGTCGCAAACATGCTTACACTAATATAGGTATTTGTACAAAATCTGACAAATCGCACACGAATCGTACGTTCACACAGTCGAAACGTGGTTGTTTGACGAATATGTGCGAACGTGATATTTGACAAACCGATTTCATCCCCTTGTTATAGCAAATATTCTCATGCGTCTGCGGTTACTAAAACTCATTAATTATACTTTTTCACTTAAAAAGATACAATTTGTACGGTCTGAACTGACCATACACCATATTATTTAAACGACAACATACTTTCGTTTTGTACGGTACTTGGAAAATAACCCTAAATGGCGTACAAAAAAAAATAGAATAAGCTACGCTAATGGAGAATAAAAAAAAAATGCGGGACGGAATTAGCGTACACTACGCTAATAGCGATTGGCGATGTACATAGTCATCCAAAACGAGACAAGTCGAAAATAACGTCATTTGGTGTAATAAATACTAATAGTGTGTTGATGCCAAATTCACTAACTCTAAAAGCGGTGGATGGCGAGACATTGTAAACCTGTTTCAATGCTGGGTTAAACTAATACGCACAAAAGTATTCAACGTCTAATGGTACTTTAAGCTTTTTGACCTTGTCTTAACATTTCCAAACAATAAATTATATATTCTATCATAGGTTTCGTAGAAGGTGATTGTAACTTACCAAAGTTTTAAAAAAAGCTTTCTCCTTTAACTAATCATTTTTTTGGAATGAATGTTTACGATTGAAAATTGAGCAGTATACATATGTTTGCATGTATTTATATGTATATGCATATGTACATCATTTCTAAACGTATTTGTTCTTTATTCATTCCATACATATGTACATACACATTATTCATCGTATTATGAACAAACGTACGCTTATATTTTATTGTACACCTCGTCCACATGTAAAGGTACGACAGTTCAAACTTGCTCCACATAAATTGAGGAGACATTATACTAATAGGTAACTCAAGGTTTCAACTATAAATGGAGAAAGGAGAAACGTTGTCTCGCAACATTACCAATTTGTATCCGTTTTTAGGCGAAAGACGAAAAAAATGTAACAAATCACGCTTGCAGTATAGCTAAGTTGACGTGAAAGCTTCATAAAATGTGAAAAACAAAGCAAACTTATATCGAAAATCCGATCACCAACCTATGTATAATAAATAGAAAAAGGTAGATGTTTTGCCCCCCTACTTTAAGAAAAGTTAACAATAAACTCACTCCAAGTCAACTCGATATGGTTTTTTTTTACCCAAATAAAGCCTGGCTGTTCAAAATTAGATCGATCAGATTTGGAAATCGACCTTAAAATATATAATTCCTATAACTGCACCTATAAAACAACTTAGCGGTCAAAACATTTTCCTAACCATACAAAAATCATAAAAGGCATATTATTGTTTTTAAAGTTAAAAGCTAAAGTATTAGTATTGTTGAAAGATGTATTTTCTCAATTTCTATTTCTGTCAGTCTATACTAGCTTTTCTTAAGTCATATCACTTGTCGTAGTCACTAAAGACCTAACACAACCATAGTTGCATTAGGCAAACAAAGAGACACACCAAGGGAGCACGAGGAATATCCCTTTGCAAAAGGTAGGCATTCACACCATGATTTGATGCTAAGTCCTATAGGGTGACTGCCATACAGAATAGCCGTCCGTCGTATCCATTAGGTCTTTGATGAAACGTTACCCACATAGGGTACGATTCGTATTTAAAGACGTACTCATAGACCAATTCCATCTAACCAATTACGGATAGGAAAAACACATACGCACAAAAAAAACGAAACAACATTTATTTGAACGGACGGAATTAAATGTCGGTTTTGTATCGGACGCCTCACAATACAGCCGATGTACCAAAATGAACATTTGGCGGTTTATACAGGCGACAAAATTGGATGACACCTGGCAAGATATCAATATATATCGGATATAATGAGGAGAGGAACCATGGCTCCGGATGTAGGAAGAGTCCGTGGGACGGCCATACCGTACCACGACCGTACAATAAGTACAATGACATCTATACCTTATTGTATTGTACATTTTTTTCATTAATAAGGTACATCGGTGGTAAAGGGTTCACATGCAATATAGGACTTAGGACTTAACAAGTTTTTGGGGCCCCTCTCTCTGAGAGTGGTTATGTATAAATCGATCATCTTTGGTCAGCTATAACTTACTGCTCAAGGGAGAAATTTCAAAGATTTATTTTTCGTCGGACTTCGTGAAGTCGAGCCCTCACAACTGTGAGGTTTGTCAAAAGATTTGTTTGATTGGGTGGCACTTAGTCAGCGAGAAAGTCAAAGGGGAAAATATTATCCTAGATGCTTTACATAAGCTGCCTATTAGGTGGGCCAATGGAGGCCACAGAATTACAAGTTATGGGCCCACCCTCTAGGGTGCCCATTTTCAATGGAACGCGGTTAATATACAGGGAAACTATGATGAACTGTGCATTTTTTGAAAAATGTCTATGGGACATTGGTTGTGGTCGTGAGTGGTGACCATCTGCAAATATGATGTTCCAACAAGTTTTGGAGGAGTCAAATTCTCAGGAGGATCTGACCATACCAGACAAAGGAGATAGATGATGACCAAAAAAACATTCTTTTGGATAAAGGCAAAGAGAAGGGAAAGGAAAAGCTCACACCAATAGCTAATGGATCTATACAATTAAAAGTTATTCTAAATACAAATCCAAATGATATTGAAACATGGGATTGGGATTACAACAACAGGGTGGCAACTCATTTTATTCTTAGACATCTTACTCGAGCAATTGATGCTCCTGACCTCAATGTGGTTAAGGAAGCCGATATGTGGGAGACTCTTTTATACCTTTACAGGAGTGGAACGATTTAGCAGCAACACTTACTTGAGCAGAAGTTATAAGCATATACCTATAAAAGAGCAAAGATGATTATCTGTAACAATCTATATAAGTTGTTTATAAAGTTGGAGAGTGCTACAAAGCATAAGATTGTTGGATTGGCACGTGAATGCCGGTTCAATATGGGGTAGAATGTGATACGTCACACTCAAAGCTGCCTAAGATAAATAGGTACGGACCCGCCGAGCTCTTCATTTAGTTGGTGGCACAGTGGTTAGTGCGTTGACAACTCAAGTTAGAGGTCCCAGGTTCGAGCCTTGGCCGGCTCACTTTTCTCTAGTATGGGACATATCGAATCCCGGATTTCACGGAAATCAACAAAGACCGAAAAAGAAGTGGTGAATACTTTACTCAGGAAGCTGCCGCATAATTATGAGAACATTTTTAACAGTTGCAGGAAAATTATGAGAACATTTTTAACAGTCTAAGATTTGTCAGACAATCGATGGATATGGAATTCCATTATTAAGATGATTTTAGTTTGGGAAAATAAAATAGAGATTTGGAGAGGAGGAAAAAGTGTTCAAGCATTGGCTCTATGAACTGACTGGAGGAATAAAAATTCCAATAATTTTTATGGAAATTTTGGTGGAGGAGGTAAGGGAAACCAATTTGATGCATCTAGATCTTGGCCTTCAAAGGGGCTTTGTCACTTCTATAAGAAGCAAGGACAATACATGGTTGGGTATACTAGATTAGCGGATCTAATAATTAAGGAAGGACAGTTTGGTGGATGTGATGGAGGAAAGAAAAAGGCACTTGTGACAACACAAGTGAAGGGAGAGGACAATGAGGATTCTCATAAAAAATGGAGAACTCTTACTCAATGGGCAACTAGAGATGAAGGCCGAGACAAAATGTTGAAAAGAGGTAATTAATAGTTTATTTTAGGGTTTTTGTTAACTCTAAAGAGATAGAGAGAGGATCAAAGACACGCCATACAGAGCGCCGTATTTAAAAGGTGGCATACTAAAGTAGAGGGTATTTTTACCAATATGTTGGCCTGGCCCGGATTTGAACCTGGATCTTGGAGTCTAAAATAGCCTGCCGCCTTATCCGTTAAATTGCTTAAGAAAAAATACACTTATCAAGTGTGATAAATATAAAAAAAAAATACGCGACGGCTAATTCACACCGAACTAACAACGAGGCGCATGTGAAACAATTCATGCACATACGAGAATCCATACCCGTGTAAATATATGTGATTGGACGGTCGTCGTTGTAGCCACCCCAAATGAGCTTTTGGCAACTTTTAGAGATAACGTCATGGGATGCCACGTGGCGCCATATTATACGATACCGGAGAAGATGGGAGGAACCATGGCTCTCGATTTGACAAGCGTCACCTTGAAAGCTAGGTCGAACAATCGTCGTATAGAAAGTATATCAGCCACTGTACCGTGTTGTACAATACTGTGTTTTTATTGGAATACGGTTTAGTAGTAGCAAGCTATGAGTAGGCAGACCACTACTTGGTGAAATTTAAGTACCTCTCTTTAAAAGAGTTTGTAAATGTAAAGGTCATATTTGACCAGTCATAACATACTTCTCAGTTGAACAAATTCAATGTTTTTTTTTGCGTTCGGCTCAGCGAAGTCGAGCCCTCACAAAGGTGAGGGTGGTCAGAATACTTGCGTGCCAACGTGGCACTTGTTCATTGCTGAAGAGGAAGAGGTAACATTATACTAGAGGCTTTATATAGGCTGCTCATTTGGTGGGTCAATGGAGACCAGCAAATTGCTGGTTATGGGACCCCCTGCTCATTTGGTGGGTCAATGGAGACCACACAATTGCAGGTTATGGACCCACCATCTAAGGTGCTGATATTTCATAGATCGGATTTTTTTTATCGGGAAATGATGATGGAGGTGGAAATCTTTAAAAAACACCTATGTATTGTGATTTTAAAACTTTAGTACTCAGTAAATAGGTCAGTGAGAGATTGATTTTTACTTAGAATAATTTTTGTTATACACACTTTAGTACTGACCCCTAATAGTGTTACAGTAGTATAAGGACAAAAGAGTGTACTGTACTTCTACAGGGAGGATTTTTCAGGTATTTTGGAATGGCGCCGACACTCACATACACGTATCTAACATCGAACAAGCGGATTCGCAGAATCGAACGGATGAAGTTTGGACCGGACATTCGGTAAGTTGACTGTATGGATTCAGTATGGAATGTTAATTCGAATCGTGTTGATGGACGCGATTCGTGCGGGACCACAAGTGACAAAGACCGCCGTACGCACTCAGGTGCTTCGTACCGCACAACAACAGTCGGTTGGATTTATGTGATCCATTCTGACTAAGCAACAATGTGAAATGGGACCACAACTAATGATTTGGACGCGTGTCGTCCATCACGAAGATCTACTTTACATCTTACGAAGATCCGTGAATTCATAATTGACTAGTACGGATGCTTATTGTAATTTTGACGGATTCGCCAATTGCTGACCAAACAAGTGGCACAATGTATGTACGGCCACTATCTGTAAATATTTGAAACAACATTAATTTGTATGTAGTGATTTAGTTTTTAGTGTTACATTATTGAAATAGGATAAAAGTTAGAATTAGGGTTTTGGACGTACTCCCGGTACAGTAGACGTACCGTTGACGTACAGTGACTTTATTAGGGTACAGTACTGAGTTACACGTGTAGTACCTTGATTAGTGTAAGGATCAGTAGATTGCTATGTGAGTATAAAATATAGGACTTAGTTTATTTTCAGCATCAGCCGAGTTTATCAAAGTAATGGCATACTATTTTTGTTCATCTTTGACCTGTCAGTGTGATCACTCTGATTGATATCTTGATATGAAACTTTGTGTGGGTGTTATATGATATAGGAAATATATGGTTGTATAGTTTCATTATGTTTTGTTGTTTCTGTAAAATTATGTGAGAGATCTACTTGGTTAGTTTGATAAGCTGTCAGTTGTTTTGGGAAACTCTGGAGCTCATATCTTTTGGATTCGTTTGTGGATCAGGCTATAACTTTGGGAGTTTATAATGTCAAGTACATACTATATAATGGTGCAGTTTGGGGTGCTTTTGTATGTTGTGGAGTAATCCGTGTTGTCTAAAACACAACTGTTTTGGGGTAGTCTGTGGGTGTTTTCCGTGAGTAATCCATGGCTAAAATACGTTAAGGACAACACTATGAGGCATAGTGTTCAGACAAATTAAATGCCCACCTCGAACGAAGTTTGGAGGAACATTTTTTTCTGGCACCTCCACCACTGAAACCGCCAGAGCATCTACCACCATCATTGATGATGGCAATAAAGAGGACAAAATTGTCATGGAAGGAGAAAAAAGAGGAGTCGCATCTCGATGGTCTCCATTGTGAAGGACGATACAGGTAGCAGCACCACCAGCAATGGTGACAAAGAGTCTGACTGAACTTTCAGAGTATGAAAAGTGGACCTATAAAGACAATGTTGTTAAGCTTTTAATTTTCAAAAGTGTACTGAGTGGTGTAACCATGCATGTTAGATATTCCACTCAGATTTGGATATCACTAGTTAATAAATATAAGAGTGGATCATTGCAACAGCAACAACTGGCAAAAAATAAAATTCCAGCCTATACTTATAAGGGAGGAAGTATGAATGATTGTTGCAATGATTTAGGAACATAATTTGGAGAACTAAAGACTGCAGGTAACTCATGGTCTGAGAGACAAATAGTAAATACATTAATGACGAAACTACCTTATGAGAATGTCATTAACCGATTGCATGATATAGGTGATAGTAATTGGAATTGGGATGATACAGTAAGGATGATTTTTGTAAAATATAGCACCATAAAACTTAGGAGAGGAAGTCCGATCGTGCAAGCATTGACTCCAGGATCAAATTGGCGAAAGCGTGATGAGTAAAAAAGAAAAGATCCCTCTCGAAATTTTGGAGGAGCAGGACAATGAGGTGGCAGATTTGATGGGCGGGGGAGAGGAGCTCCTCGAGGTGGACTATGTAACTTCTGCAAGAAACCGGGACACTATATGACACATTGTGTCAAACTTACAGATCTTCGGCTAAAAGATGGATGAAAAACCTCAAAAGATGGAGGAAATAAAAAATATTTTCTAACTCAGGTTCATGACGAGGAAGAAGATGAAGCAACCGAAGCGGAGGAAGAGCTTGAGGAGTTTCTCTTTAATCTGAAAACCTCTGAGAAGCATGTTGACATTCCACGGAGACGGAAGTGTGCTTTGGGAGGTAAGAGGGACCCACCCGAAGTTGGGTGGATCATAGACTGAAGGGCCTAAATACGCATGTGCAAAGATAAAAGGTGGTTCACTAAATTGAGGAAAATTCCAAAACTTGAGATATAGTACGGAGATGATAAAGTAAAAACCACATGTCTTGTTGGATCTGTTGATTTAAAGGTTATAGTTTATGGAAAGGCCTCAATTGTAACACTCGCAAATGTTCTTTACATTCCACAACTTAGCAAAAACTTATTCTCTACGGCTGTCCTAGATGAAAAGGAGTTTGAAACAACAACTAATAAAATATTTTTCACAACAAGTTTTGATGATGAGGTTTATTTCATAGCTGAAAAGGGTAGTCACGAAATGTTCAAAATTGTACTTTGTAATGAAAAATGTGTTTTTTATTCGTGTGGAAGTGATATGATGTTTTGGCACAAGAGGTTGGGGCATGTGCGTCTATATATATAAAAAAAATACAAAAACAGTGGATGAAATTACTTTTGAGGATGATGAGACCTCGAAATATTGTAGTGGATGTGCCCAATGGGAAGATTCATATACTTCCATTCCCAAAGGCATCCACATTTAGGAGAGAGAAAGTATTAGATTTGGTCCATAATGATGTTTAGAGACCAGCTAGGTACGCTTCACATGGGGGGAAAAAATGGATGCTAACCATCACAAATGATTGGTCTAGATATACTAAGGTATGTTTTTTCATACATAGGTCAAAGGTATTAAGATGTTTGAAAGAATATAAAGTAGGGAGTGAAAAACTACATAAAACCTCAATAAAAGCGATAAAAAGTGATAATGGGAAATAATACACATAAAGGGAATTTGAATAATTTCTTAAATTGGAAGGAATTCATCATGAAAAAACGGTTTTTTATACTCCGGAACAAAATAGAGTTGGAAAACTGAGTGAATGGAACTCTAGGCGATATGTCTAGAAGTAAATAGAGTCTTAACTTCAGTAAATAAGAACGAAACTCCCTATGAGAGATCCAAAAGAAGAGAACCAGATTTTCACACGATAAAACAAAATGAAAACAAATATTAAATGGATATTATTCGGTTATATGGATACACACCCTTATAAGTATTTATTGCAAAAATTGCGATGGCGAAGCCATCTTTGTAAAAACTTTTACAAAGATGGCTTCGCCATCGCAATTTTAGAGTACTTGTATTTCAAGTTCGCGGGGTAAGAGGATAATCAGTAGTGTTGTGTAGGTGGTAGAAATTCATCGTGATAAAATCGGTAATCGAACGGTGAGAGGGCTCAATGCATCGCTTCGGAACCAACAAAAACTATCGCAAGATATTTGGTAAAAGGTGGGGATCGGTACAAATTTTGTACGTTAAAACGTATTGTAAATAGCACGTTAAATCGCACGTAACCAACCCCTCATCCCTCCCTTTTACCCAACCTCACTTGTATATATTGCAATAATAATAAATCAAATTATCGGCGGATGTATCCGCTAAATACCGCGATATTGAGCTTCTCGATATATCGATTATCGAGTACTCATAATTAGCTACATGTCGAATATTGGCAAGGGGCCTTCGACGCACAACATCAATAATCACGCAAAATCCAACAAATTGTCCGTGAAAAAAGTTGCCCCTGAAATAGACGGATGTATACACCGCGAATCGCTATTAGCGTATATAACGCTAATTCGGCTCCCCCGAATTTTTACCCAAATTCCTAATTATAACTATTAATTCTATTTTAAATTTTGAGTAATTTATAATTAGTGTAAGTGACTTACCCTAAAATTCTGAAATTCCCAATTAGCATTGATAACCCTAATTTTTCTTTTACGCTATTTTTTCTTTGACGCTAATAGTGATTCGCGGTGTAGTATATGAGTGTAGATATATGAATTTGAAGTTGTATACATGTATCGTACGACTATCGACAACATACTGCATGGCGGTATGGCCTTCTCCAGTACTCGCCACTTTTTGCTGCCAGGTGTCGGCGCTCCGGCCGGAACCACATCGGCCCTGCGTCATGGAAACGGGCAACGCCTAGTGCGAGGCAGCGGCCACCGAAGCGATCGGACGGAAACGTGCCTCGACCGCGAATCACGGCCGCCGTCGGATGTCGTTCTCCCCGCACCCGAGGTCCTCCGCCGACATGCCCAAGGGTCCTTCCTCTGCAACCCCCGCGCCACCGATGTACCTTTCCAGGGAAAATGGCATCTCGTGGGACCGCTTGCCAGGCGACACGTGACAGCCGGGCCAGTCTTGCAGCCGCATAGCGATGAATCGCAGTACAAGTGCCACAAAAATTTAAAATGTGATATGAGTTTATGAGTGTGCAATTGTACTATGGTATGGTTAAAAGTACAGAAAATTACAATACGGCATCACTGTACTGACGGCATGCTGTACGTTTCTGACGGCCCAGCCGGCGATGGCGCGCCTGCCAGCTGGCTTTGAAGGGACGCTGGGGCGGTCCACCAGACTGGTCGAATGGAAGGGCAGAAAGAGGAAAAAAATGTCGGTTTGCAACGACCAATCAGAGAAGAGTACTGTTATGCGCACTTTTCTTCACTACCACCATTTGCTTCCGAGCAGCTGCACCTCAACGACTTATTCGCGAAATAATGATAACGCGCAATGGGACTCCGTAACAGAATAACCAGAATCACTATTTGACTATTTCCTAGTTTTGTCGTTTTATACATACCTCTGTTGCTCACTTGGGGTACTTTCGCATGTAACCGAAACTTTAATCTTGAAACTTTGATTTTAGCGAAGATTCTCCGTACTACTTTCAGAGCATTCGGATGTAAACCCAAATAACGTGTTACTTTAAAATTGTGACTCACGTAGACGTGAACGAAACAATGTGACAGTTAATGTGGTACCCAAAATGATGTGAAACTTCAACTCGGCTTCAAGTTGAGACGTCCAACCGCACGCTGTACAATCTTTGTGACTTCGGGACATTGTCGACGTGGAGGCTTTCAACACACTGCCGTACTT
>JBBHKE010001503.1:0-10394 GCA_037447655.1 Zygnema cylindricum
GAGAGAGAGAGAGAGAGAGGAATGTAGTTTATCTTTCCAAAAAATTTCATTCACTCAACTAAGCATTCCTCTCAAAATCAAGAAAAATAAAAAATTTAATAAGTCAAAAAATAATAATAATGAATTTGAAAAAAACAAAGAAAAAAAAAAAGAAAAAAAAATCCTTCACGAGAGCGTATCTTGGGGTTAAACAAAAAGTACGGATTGCACAAGAACTTCAAAAAATGTACGGTTTTCTGAACTGTTTACCGTATGATCCGTACGGTATGTACGGAAATACCTGACTTGTACGGATTTGTACGGACGTACCCCTTTGTCGAATAACTTCGGAAGGTCTCTATTCAAATATTCCGTCAGCTCCTCTATCTTCTCCACCGACAAATTTTTGTCCGTATTCGCCAGAGTCCCCGAAATATCCGCTCTCGAGCTGACACGTGGCGGTCTCATCATCCCGCCACGTGGCATCCCAAAACCGCTTCTCCCATGGTACGGATAAAAAGATTCGAGAGAGGATATGTGCCACGTGGGACTACGTAAGATTCGTACGGGACTTCGAACGGTACGGAGAGATGACGTGGCACACGTGTGAGAGTAGGTAGGGCTGAGGTGGTGCCATGTGGCAGGCGTTCCGGAAATCGCGGCCATCGATTTTGAAAAGAAATTGTGACAGGAAAAATAACGGTGAGGGAGAGGGAGAGGGAGAGGGGGGGAGTGAGGGAGAGGAAGATGGGGGGGAGGGGGGAGCGGGATGGGAGGGAAGGAACAAATCAAATTTGTCGGATCGGTGGTTTTTCTTATTTTGTCGTTTTCTGCAAGTGTGGTCAAATTCAGTTTGCAAACGTAAACGTCTTGGAGCCAATCGTCGCACGTGTGAAGTGACACGGCTACGTAGACAGGTTTGGCGTCAGAAACGCTAGAATTAAATTCGTCGAAATAAAGAAATAAAATTAAAAAAATATTTAAAAATATATAAAAAAAAGTGGCCACGGATTTAATCCACTGCCTCGTCTCTATTAGCGGTAATCACTCTAATTCAAGTGGGTGTATTTTTGACCCAAAATTTGTAGACTACACTTCCCATGGTTATCATTTGTTTTGTTATTAGCTGCAAGGATTTATTAGAAAAAAAAAAAAATAGTGTTTGTTAGTGTTACTGCTAAATAATTATATACAGTACTAATTAAGAGCAACTAACGTGGCAGATTGTAGTCCCTACTTTATTAGTGTTGTTCACACAATTTAATAATTTCGACCAACAAAATTTGTTATAGAATTAGTGTTATTAACTCTAATAACAATGGGCGATATAGTGTTAATGAAGACTAGTTGGGAAGTGGCCGACAACGAGCCACGTTATGTAATTAATATAACATATCAAACATTGAAAACAATGTCACTAATTAGTGTTAATGAACATAATTTGGTGTCGCCAATACGAATGAAGTTTTAAACGTATTAATTCACTAACTAGGTCTAATAAGTCGGGGTTTCTTTTTTACTTTTATCATAAGTTTAACATTGATTCATGTTCAATTGTTTGTAACAGGAAGCACGACTTTATTAAAAGAGCACGACGGCAAATCATTTGAGAACATATGAACAAAAAATGAAAGGCAATGGAAGGTTTTATCTCCTTCTAACAACTTCTTTTGGAGGTCGCCTGTTCTATTCTCCCCATTGCTTTAACAATTATGCCAATTTTCTCCATCCTTATTACCAAGCATGTCACGCATGGTTAACAATTAATTTTTGATAAGCCACCATTCGATCCGAGCTTCTTGAGGCTCTTCCCTTTTATTCTCCATGTGCTCGTTTCTCTCTTATGGGGGCACTAGTTCTGGAACTTGGCTATTGGATACACATATTCTCTCCAATCTACTTTTCATTCTTGTTCAATTCACCGTCGTCTTCAGGTCTAGCCTTTGCCTCCCTCCTTTATCCCACCTTTACCCATCTCTCTCTTTTTGCTCGTGCGACTATGTTTTTCAACTAGATAATGTCCATTTGCTCCGTCGCTCTTAGGATAGAGTAGATTCAAGAACACGATACTCTTCGCCACACTATTGCAACAATTGCTTCAGAGGCGGTGTATTCTATTCGTTGAAAGGTTACACATGTTATTCCATCATAAGGGACAGAGGTTGTTTTACACGATGGCAACCGTCATATTGTCAGCGACATTGTTTTGGCGAACCTTGCCTCGGTTTCAATCGCTCGTCATATGGCTCGACATGTTGGAGCTAAGGAGTGTGGTTATGTTGACCACCATGATATGGATTTTCCGATGGTCGTGGAGATATTTGGTTGTTTGGGAGTTGCTTTGGATGAGTTCCTCCATACTTATGGTCGGCCTTCTTTTGAGAGGAGGGGCCTTCAAAGCCCTCGTGCTTTGGTCCTTACATCCATTTTATGGTCAGCGTTTGTCTGTAGTTTACTATAATAGAACATTTCAATCCTTCTTTGGGCTACTATTGCTATTACAGATTGTGGACACATTTCGGAATTATCTCAGCGCGCTCTACCAGGTTTGTAGGATTTGGATCAATCAACATCACACAATCGATGTCACACAACTCATTTTCCAGGTCTCCATAATCCAAGTCAACATCATAATTGCCATTATCATACATCAAACATGCCACATAGCGTTCACGCTGGCTCCTCGAATAAAATTTAAAAAACAAATGAAATACCCTTAAAATCTCTAGAGACTAAACCACAAATAGATTGTACTCCAATCGGGGTTTGATGTTTTAAAAACCGCAACATTGCCATTCATCATAGTGGTCAATATTACCATACCATAAGATAAAGGGAGAAATAAAATAAAATTACGTTTGAAAATCATAAGATAACCTAACAAAATGACTCGTGTAAAAAATAAAAAATTAAATTGTGGTCCCCCTTATTTTGACAGCTATTTATGCAATAAATGAACAACTATGTGTATAACGACCCAACCCTTTCTGCCAAAAAAAGAAAAAAAAGTAAAATCAAACCCTAAAAAGCAAAGTGAACAATTTCAAATCTACAAAAAACCTAAAGAAAAAAAAAACTATCTCTAATTAAATAAAAGTAAATAAGTTTGTCGACGTTGCCGCTTAAAATACTGTGAGGAATTGTCGATTCTACCCCTTTCCCATATTATTCCTACATTGAAATCAAGTTTATTGTTCATAAAAAAAAAAACACATTGAAAAGTATTTTATGAACCATAACGACCGAGCAACTCGAAACCCCAAAAAAAAAAAAACAATTACAAAAAAAAACAAAAAAACGAAAATCTTCCTTTGAAAACCTCAGGTATATTAAAACCTCACATATTTTAAAACCTCACGTATTTTAAAACCGGCTATTTATTCGAAGCCTTTTCTCCACCAAAAATCTCCTTTTTAACAAAACTTTTCGAAAACCGCCGTTCAACTTTCCATTCAGCATTCCGAAAAGGTTTTTTGGAAAAGAAGATGATTTACCACAGTTGTCTAAAGTTTTGACGCACTTGACCGCATGTTTTGTCCGTCGCTAAGCTCCAAATCGTATATTTTGTCCGTCGCTACGCTCCAAAAAGGTTGACAGCCGAGCGGTCGACCTGTTTGACGCCTCTGTTTTTGGTTTTTTTGCGGCCTGAATGGTACGGGATTATTTGTTTCCTCATCTCATTCGTCATCCATTTCTAGTGTGAATCGTGCAATTGTCAGCATTTGACTGTAGTTTTACCACAATAGCACATTTCAATCCTTCTTTGGGCTACTATTGCAATTATGGTATGTGGACACATTTCGGAATTATCTCAGGGCGCTCTACCAGGTCTGGAGGATTTAAGGTATTAATTTTAGTGCTCCTTTAGCCATAATTAGGTTTGGTTGGATAGTTTTATTTTGGGTACGAGATCTTGTTGGTTCTTTTGAGCTTGTTGTTCCTTTCAATGTCTGTAGTTTCTTTCACCTTATTTTCCCTTTATTTGCTTCGATCCGAATTCGGTTTTTCAGCTTCCTCTTTTCAGTTCTTTTCCTTTTTCAAAATCCAGACTCAAATTTCAAGGATCAATTTACAACTGTCACAAAATTCCTGTCACAACTCACATCACACATTCAATTCCTGTCAAACTCATTGTCATGCAATCAATGTCACAAAATTGATGTCAGACAAACCCAGTGTCAAATCATCAATTTCACACAATCTATGTCACAAACTCAACCTTGCACAATAACTGTCACACAATGATCCACAGTCATCATGACACAATCATCGTCACCAAACTGACATCACACAATTAACTGTCACATAAAATGTCACAAAATCATCATCACCCAATTATCACCACACAATCATCATCACACTATCAACATCAAAAAATCGATGTCACACAAACCATTGTCACATTTAATGTCACACTAAATGTGACATAATCATCATCACACAATCAATATCAAACACTTATCACCACAATTTCATTGCGATACAAATCAGCCACATAATGTCACATAATCAACATCACACAATCGTTGTCACACATTCATCATCACATAGTCATTGTCACAGAGGCATTGTCACACAATGTCACAGTCAATCACACAAACATCACGACACAATCAATGCCACTACTAATGTCACACAGTCAATGTCACACCAGGGCACCATAATCCAAATCAGTATCATAGTCGCCATTATCATCACATCAAACATGCCACATAGCTTTCACGCTGGCTCCTCGAATAAAATTAGAAAAAAAAATGAAATACCCTTAAAATCACAAGAGAGACTAAACCACAAATAGATATACTCCAGTCGGGGTTTGATGTTTTTAAAACCGCAACATTGCCATTCATCATAGTCGTCAATATTACCATACCATATGATAAAGGGAGAAACAAAATAAAATTACGTCTTGAAAATAACAAGATAACCAAACAAAATGACATGTAAAAAATAAAAAAAACAAATTGTAGTCCCCCTTATATTGACAGCTATTTCTGCAATAAATAAACAGCTATATATATAACCAACCAACCCTTTCTGCCAAAAAGAAAAAGAGTAAAATCAAACCCTAAAAAGCAAAGTGAACAATTTCAAATCTACAAAAAACCTAAAGAAAAAAAAACTTCTAATTTAAAAAAAGTAAATAATTTTGCCGACATTGCCGCTTAAAATATTGTGAGGAATTGTCGATTCTACCCCTTTCCCATATTATTCCTACATTGAAATCAAGTTTATTGTTCATAAAAAAAAACACCTTGAATAGTATTTTATGAACCATAACGAGCCGAGCAACCCGAAACCCCTAAAATAAAAACACAAAAAGAAAACAATAACAAAAAAAAAAAACAAAAACGAAAACCTTCTTTTGAAAACCTCACGTATTTTAAAACCCGCTGTTTATTCGAAGACCTTTCCTCCACCAAAAATCTCCTTTTTCAACAAAACTTTTCAAAAACCGCCGTTCAACTTTCCCCAATTCTACTTCAAAAAACAAAAATAACGGCACTCCACGGAATCCCCGCCGCAAATTACGGAACGAACGGGATCGGCGAATCCAGCTTCGGTGACGTCATGGTACACGCTCCCAGATTCCGGTTCCAATTCCTTTGAATCATATAGAACACGTTATTCCCCATCACATTGTACGATCCGTACACCGGCGCATCCGTAAACCCGTAAAACCCGTAATCCCATTCGCAAAAATCTCCGACCTCGATCGGCGAATCTTCCGAAGCCACCACCCAACCCGCCTTGACTTTCCTTGACTGAAACGGATTTGTCGCGACGCTAACTAACTCGTGCGCGATCCACGAAATCATTCCGTCCACTCCTAAGTCGCCATTGGCCGGAAAATACCCTTTCCTAGAAAAGTACCGAAAAGTACACAGGTCCGGACACTGCGTCTCGGGATTCCCGATATGCGCATACGCGATACGCTTTTTTAAAGTACGAAAGGACGAATGGTACGAACACGCGGAAGTACAGAATCCGTGTACGTAAATGGACGGGTCTGTCAAAACTAAAACCACCGCTCTGACAGTTTTCGGTACTCCGAATACTTCTTTGTACGAATTCGTCACAATCGAACGAATATCCGCGTTCGAAAGCGGTTTTCCCTTCGTTCCCTTACCTACAACCGAACCTAAATCGTGGTAGGTACCAGCTAGCGTGACGTTCCACGTCACCGACCTATTTTGTCCTCCCGCCACCGTTTCGTAATAATTATCCGTCGTAATTTTCCACCAATTCGTAACCGTCCGCGTATCGAAGGGTGCGCTCGGTGCACTCCCATCGGCCGGCTTGATCGCCCTAACAAACTTCTCCACCAGACTTTTCTGCGCCTCCGTCCACCCCTTCCCATAATAAACCAAAAAAACCAAAAACCCCTCGTTCGCCTTCTTATTCGACATCACCGACCCCCCGTAGTACCTCAAAAACGGGTACATCGACTGACTCCACTGATTGGTCCCCACGCTGTAATCAAACGTATCGCCCTTTTGTCCGCCGCCGCCTAAATCTTTCGGGTAGCTGGTAGCTAAAAGTGACGTCAGCGTGTCGTACGAATCTAGGGCGAGCTTGGATTCGCCGCCGCCGTTGAGTCCGGATTGGCGGATGGCGTCGCGGACGGTCCCGAGGTGGTCGCCGACGAGAGTGGCGGGGGAGCCGATGTGGATGGTGCCGATGTCGGAGTCCAGGTCGTCTAAAAAGATGCCGGCCTGCTTCTGGGATTTGTCGACGACCGTCAGGGAGGGGTCGCCGGTCACGAAGTCGGCGGAGGAGGGGGGGAGGGGGAAGGAGAGGGAGAGGAGGCAGAGGGAGAGGGAGAGGGAGAGGGAGAGGGGGAGGGGGAGGGGGAGGGGGAGAGGGAGGGAAGGGAGGGAGAGGGGGAGGGAGAGGGGGAGGGAGGGGAGGGAGTGGAAGGAGAACATGGTTGGAAAGGAAGCTAAGGTTTTTTTTTGTATTTTTGTTGTTTTTTTTTTTTTTGGGTAGGTTTTCTAAGGTTTTTTTTTTTTTTATCCACATTCAGAGTTCCTGTCGATCTTTATCAGTCTCTCTGTCTCTCACAAACTCTCTCTATCCCTCTCTCACTCTCTATCTCTATCTGCCACTCCCACGTCTTGTGTCTCACTCTCTGTCTCCCTCTCTCTGTCTCACGTGCTCTCTCACTCTTATCTCTCTCTCCCACTCTCCCTCTCCCTATCAGTCTCACTCTCTCCCTGTCTCCCTCTCTCTTTCTCACTTGCTCTCTCTCTCTCCCTCCCTATCTCTCCCTTCCTCTCTCTCTCTCTTCCTCCCTCACTCTCTCTCCCTTCCTCTCTCTCCCTTCTTCTCTCTCTCTCTCCCTCTCTCTGGCTCAATTTCCTCGGCGCCTCTGTTTCCCGTGCCTCAGTGCAGGCGTCTGCGTGCGCTGGGGTTCGGTCTCCGCACTAATGCCGGCCGCAATCGCTGCCAGATTCACAGGGGCCGAGAAGCGCCTAGGGGAGGCAACCGCCGACAAAAGAAACCGCCCGCTCCATGTGGGGAAAACCTGTCGTTCGGCGGCTCCACACATAGAGTCGTACGGAAGTGTGCACGCCTCACGGATTTCAGGGAAATCTGGTACTAATGCGCAACATCCGCCAGAGGGAAGAGATCGACCTCGCTGGCAAATCTTTTCGCGAGAGAAATGTTTCATCGGTTGTCGCGGAGTCGTACAGATGTGTACGTCCACGTGGCGAGGAATCGACATCCGCGATCTGCGTCGGCCGTCGATTTCGGCGTAGGGAATGTACACCGTCGAAGCGCAGAGGGCTCCACTTTCAAATTTGCTTATGCGACAAAAAAATAGTTTTGGACTATTAGGGAGCCCACTTGCATGATAGCCACTGGAGGTACCGCGAGACGTAGGTCTCAGAAATTACTGAACGAATACACGTAGATGACAGCTGTAATAGGGCCCGGAAAGAAAACTGTTGTTTTTCATGTCCGTACGGACCATGCCGCAGGCCCCGGAAATATAGCGCACTAACCGACAATGTTGCTGGACTTCAAAGTTCACACTCACGTGCGAATTTGTCCCTACATTGGTGGATTATGGATTGCGAGATCGTGGGTAGCGAACTGACAGCCGCGAGCCATGATTATTGCCAGTTAGGCAGATAGGACAAAAAAATAATTTGTGACCGTACTTCAGTCTATTTTTGGCGCCTAAACGACAAGGAATTAAATAAAATTAAGAAGATCACATGGAAAGCTCGTAACACAACTTACGCTAAAGGCGGCCTACAAAAGGCCTACCAAAAAACGCCACTTTTGAACTATGAAAAAAACCAAACATAGCCCCACTGTCCGTACAGTTCATTTAGCAGCGGGCTCTCACAAAATCAGATTCCCGAACTCATTTGTCTTTTCTTCCCGTTTGGCGCCGCAATCACGCCAAGTCATACCGCCTTTGATTTTCTGTGACGTCACGCTTTTGCGACAAATTTGCTCCCTAATAAAATTCAATCTGAACCGTCCATCTAGAACCGACTTTTTGGCGGTATTACCGTTTACCCGCAATGAACCTTTCTTAAACTGTATCGTAGATCCCGGTCGTCCGTTTACAGCCGTAGATCTAGTCGTTATCCATTGGCGAGCTACTTTACGACAAGCATTCGTAACCTCGTCAGTTTTCTAGCGAATAGTCTCGAATACGACCGTACTGTACCGTACCGTACCATCGAAGGGCCGTCGGATTATCTGGTCGGCTGTCCAGTAGGTTCAAGCGGCTTGCCAGCTGTATAATAGATTTAGTGTGGATCCTTTCATATCTTAGGTGACAACAAGGAAGGAGTAAAACTGTAAAAGTGTGCACGACAAAGTCAATGGTCACAAATCCGGATTATCCGAAAGACGAATATGACACTGACACGTGCTTTCTTGAGGAAGCACATGTTTACTAGAAATAGAGTTGACTTATGAAAATCCCTTTTTTTTACTATAGTTTTTTCGCTTTTTCAGGGTAGTTGATAATCGCACGATTCATTTTTCAGTGTTGTGCTGCGACGCTTTTTAGTCAGAATATTCAAACGCGAAACGCGCTTTTAAACGCTGTTTCCTAGTTTTCTTATTCGTAGTACACCGTGAATCGCTAATAGTGTTGATAACATAATTTGGAAACCCTAAAATTTTGAACCTTAAACCTAAACGAAAAGAAATAATTGTGCTTTCTCCTTTACTGCAATATAGGTGTGGTTTAGGGTTAGGGTGCAGCTCAGACGAAGAGTGCGGTTGTTTACAGAAATTCGTACCATTCCGTACCATACCGTACTCGGGAGGTGGCTAGTCAGCCACAGGACGTGTAAACACGTGGAAGATATTGAGACGTGTCATAGTGGAAAACCACCAGAATTATCACACGTGTCACAGGCCCTTAGGTCAAGGTGGATCCAACCGAAAATCTTTGCCGAAATATTGAAATATTATTCATTTATTTGTCACGCCCTTTCGTGACGCTTTTTCTGCCATCCTTCCAGCTTCGTGGTTTCCCGCGCAAAAAGTAATGACTTCTGTGGTACGATTACCTGGTACAGAAGTACGTGGTTTTTCGTACGGAAGTACATGGTACGCAAATGACGATTTTAAAATTCAAATTTGTCGGTGAGTGCGTTGACACGTCAAAGCACACTCAGATTCGATTCATAGTTTTAAAGACGAGGGAGAAATCGCTCTAACCTGTTCTCACGTGTTTAAACGTCGACAATGTGAACACGGGCTATATCGGCTAGTGTATCTAAATTAGTGTTACTGTGTTAGAGAAATCCGCACTTCATTAAAAAGCGCGATGGTAAACCAGGTAAATTACAGTACACCGTGTATCGCTATTAGTGTTGATAATTTTGTCGCCACTTAAAACATCTTTTCTCCGTACACACTTGCCCGATTTTCAATTGCAGACCGCCAATCGGAAGATGAGAATCTTATCTTTCAATCGCCACCGTCAGATTCACTATCCGACATGTGTGTACGGAGAAAAGATGTATTAAGTGGCAATAAAATCAGTAACACTAATAGCGATTCACGGTGTAGTGTTAGATGAATAAATTAGCGTTAATATCTGTTAGCGTTAGGCCCTTGAACCTAAAATAGAGATAATTACAATATTCTTTCCTTTACTCTAATAGTTTCTTTACACTAATAGCTATTCATGGTGTACAAATTCCATATGGCTTTCCGTTTTCATTAAAATGCACTAAAACCGTTTTTAATTACATTGATCATGCCAAAAACTTAAATAAAAAAAACGTCATTTTAAACAGTATTAACCGACTTTAAATGTTTACACGATGTTTTCCCGTCAAAACTTTTAGGGTTGACGATAAAACCCAGGATTACCGTTTTGGTTGGAATCAAACCGCCTACTTCAACATGTACGAAATCATACAAAAAAGTAC
>JBBHKE010001504.1:0-72916 GCA_037447655.1 Zygnema cylindricum
ATTAATAACGCTATTTAAGTACGTGGACCATAATCTGCCACGTCTCAGGTACTAAATTAGAATCAATAACGCTAATTGTTTTTTGACGCTATTTAATCCTTGACTCTAATAGCGATTGGCGGTGTAGCGATTAAATATTTAAATGTTTTTCGATGAAGTTATTTTTAGTATGAAGTTGAATTCGGTCAACGCATTCTAAAAACTATTGAATTTTGTTTCGTGCGCATATTCGTTATTTTTTGGGAGTTTCCTGTTATAAATCAGGATCGATATGACCCTCACAAATACACTTACGAGTCACAGCGGAAGCAAATAAAAATACAATTCACAATTTTATAGATCACACGGAAATTCAGCAAAACATAAATATATTTCATTGAAGCTTTTCTCATTTACAAATATTTCCTCACTCACTCAGATTGCTAACTCTGATCACTGCCACTGATAATGTAAGGCTGCCACAAGTCGTTTTCTAAATACCTTCCAAGGTACCGACAACTCACTGCCACGAAAGCCCACTAAGAAACCAAACACAAGGCGCCGCAATCCACATACATACGTGCGCCGTACAAAACACATTGGCGCGCAGAACATTTCACGCCACGCCTAAACAAGACCCGAAGAACTAGAATTTCACGGCATGCAACGAACTAGCACTTAACACAAAGTAGCCGCACTAAAATGTTACACTACCGTACAAGACCAAACGACACTGACGAAACTATACTGCCGCAAATAAAACTGAAACGTATGCAATCAAACGTAACAAAAAATTCAATCAAACGTAAACTGAAACGTAACTTCAAACCAAACCAAGTGAAACGTAACTATAATACAACGCGAACAAAATAATACTATATCGGCAAAATCCGCCGATTCTCCCAATATTCTAACATTTCCTACGTGCGTTGCATGCGCATGAGACATATATGGAGAAACATCTTGTTTGATTTTGTACCTCACTTCAAGACCAACTGTCGCAATTGCATCGCTCACCAAATCACACGCAAAAATCTATCGCCGGTTCAATGTATCGGTTAACGATACCTTTCCAAGAGGTACACCAGAGGTCGCAAAAGTCAAAATTTTACATAACCAAAATCGACCGTTTTTTTTTTTCAAAATCTGAGTAACTGACTCTTGACCGGATTATGTCACGCTCCAAAATTGTTAACCGTTAACCGACCGGCGTTTACGAAAATAGAAGTTCACCAAAACTCGATTTCTCGCGACTAACCGCGCCCGCCCGTAACCGAAAAAGTACAAAATTAACTAATGTACGACGTATGAATAAGCCAATAATTACAATTTGTTGCGTTCCCTAAGATTTGCGAAATAAATAGTGTTTACAACAGTGTCAGATTTGCGACGCTTTGTCGCGTTCCCTAAGATTTGCAAAATGAATAGTGTTCCTACCGTGTTAGCTTTGCGACGCTTTGTCGCGTTCCCTAAGATTTGCGAAATGAATAGTGTTACTACCGTGTCAGATTTGCGACGCTAATCATGATGTCACGTACATCCACGATACCAAAGAGTACAAAGTACAAGAATGTTGGATTATAGGGACAGCACAAAATTTTCTTTTTTTTTTGGTTTTTTGGTTGACCAACTATAACATTTTTTTTTTTCTTGGTGAATCAGCCGACCGTAACTCCCCGACTGTAATAGGATTTCTAACATCTCAGAAAATCCCATTACTTCAATCAATTTCAACCACACATTCGACACATTGGAAAATACACATCCACATTGGAAAGCACTCACATAAGGATAAACTTTAAATTAGAAGAAGCTTTTTTCCACGTAACATTAGCTTGGTCTCTTGCCCTCGTGGCTCAACCCTTCTTATTAGATTGTTTTTCTCTACTCTCCACTCTTAATAATTATATCTCTTAACTACTAAAACACTACTTAGTTTGTAAGAGATTTCAATGCCAAAATGCCAATGCTCTAATTTGGTTTTAATCGCTCATGACCAAGATTAGTCAGAATTTCCATACACTTTACTCTCCTCTTAGACTTCAATATTTATCCATCATCACCCCGAACTTGCAAGGCCAGAGTAAACGCTCTGTTGTACACGTTTTACCTAGGCCAATCATTGATCAACAAGGACTCAAACTGACGAATGCAAAAACGTATGAAATATCTTACTAACTACGTAGCATTTTTAACCAAAAAAACGCTACGTTTCACTACGTAACATTTACGTGCCAAAGTGCGCGCCAAACGAAACGCGACTTTGCACGAACGTGCGTCGCAAATTTCGCACGCGAAACTTCCTACGAAATTCCATAAACTAAAAGTGACATTTCGTACTAAAAATTGTACAAAACGAACCATCGTGCGTACAAAACGAAATATTGATTTCGTTTAGTACTTTATAATTGTACGCCTGAAATTCCGCGGATAGTTTGACCCTTAACCCGTAACAATGATCACCCAATCGTTATTTTGACCTCGCGCTGTCGCCTAAATACATCAATCACTATAACTTTTAAAAAACAACCCCAAATCGTGCGATTCTTTCGCGGACGTCTATCAAATTCAAAACTCTATTTTCGTAATACTTAAATACCCATTTACGAAAAAGTTCGATCAACTATTACTGTTACATCATCCCCTCCTTATTTTTAACTGACCTCAGTTAAAACTCTTTCATTCTCAAGACGAGACTTCTATATTATTATCCCTCCAATACCTTTGCAAAAACTCAGAATTTTTATCTTCTAAAGTTAACTCATCTTCTGGCCTTCCTAGATAATGCACTTGCCAACATATAGAATTGCCGACCTTAAATCGTTGACCAACCCAATCTATTACCCATCTGTGAACCTCAAGTTCTATAATTATTGAGGGATCCAATTCCAATTATCCTTCAGTTGGAAGAAGATTTGCTGGTTTTAACTGGCAGATGTGTATCACTAAATGAATTTTTGTTGAAGGCGGAAAGTCCAATTTGGCAGCAACTGACGATATCATCTCGATTACAGTAAATGGTCCGATGTACTTAGGAGCAAATTTCCCAATAGGATCTGCTTGTCCCTTGATCTTGCACCTATAATGAGTTGTTGAAAGCCAAACCTTATCACCTGTGCTTACCATCCAATCACCCTGTTTGCGGTTAGCATTTAGTTCTTGCCTTCTTTGTGCCTCTACTAATGCATCCCGCATTGTTTTCCAAACCGTTTGAATGTATTCCCAAAATTCCGTTCCAAAACCCCTATTCTCTTGAGTGACCCCTGTTATTAAGTCTAATGCTTCTCTCGGTTGGTATCCGTATGTAACTTCAAACTGTGAGAATCCTGTACTAGCATGTTTACATGAATTGTATGCAAATTCCATTAATGGTAGTATAGATTCCCATGTGTTCTCAACTCCATTGCAAACAATCCTAAGCATTTCTTCCAGTAGACGGTTCATCTTTTGTGTCTGTCCATCTGTTTGAGGATGATAAGAGGTACTCATTTTTAATTCAGTGCCTAAATTTTGCCGCAATTCTTTCCAAAATTCAGACGTAAATTTAGAATCCCTATCACTGACTATAGACACGCGAACTCCATGATGTCTGACCACGTTGTCAAAATATAACTTTGCAATACCTACAACTAAATGAGTAGTTTTGGAAGAGATAAATATTGCCATTTTACTGAACCTATCGACTACGACCATGATAGTGTCATTTTTTCCACATGTAGCTGGTAACCTGACAATAAAATCCATACTGACTGATTCTTATGGTCTTCTGGGGATACCTAAAGGTTTTTAGAGACCTCTAGGTTTCTGGTTACTAGGTTTGCTCTGTTGGCAAAGGACACAACTTTCCATGTGTTTCGACACCTCCTTTGCCATCCCTGGCCAAAACAATCTACTCTGCAACCCACTAAGAGTTTTATCTCGACATAGATGTCTTAAATGCTCATGGGCTCTTTGTAAAAGTTGTTTTCTTGAGTCACCTATTTCAGGAATACATAACCTATCCCCTGTTCGCAAATACAGTAAACCATCTTCTATTCTAAAGTTTTTAACATGCCTCTCATTTAATAGGTAAGAATTCCCTCACGAAATATTCTTGCAAATCACAGTAAAATTAGGATCTTTATCATAACCATTTCTAACATCATCTAAAAGTATTTCATCCCGAACCATCACACTTATTTCAAAACATCTACTTAAAGGATCTACGACTACATTTGTCTTTCCAGGAATATGATTGTCATTAAATTTGAAATATGCTAATTTTTGCATCCACATAATCTGTCTACCAGTCATAATCTGTGTATCACTTAATCTTTGTAGATAGGAGAGTGCCTTATTATCATAGTGAACTGTAATTTTTTTATTATGCAAATAACAACGCCATTTCACCAATGCATGAACAATTGCAAGTAATTATTTTTCTTGTGCTGGGTAGTTCTTTTCAGCATCATTAAATTCCCTGGACTGAAAAGCTCTAGGATAAAAATGTTTGCCGACTTTTTGACTTATGACGCACCTAGACCTTTATCATATGCATCAGTAGTGATCAGAATTTCAAATTCCCCAGCAGGATCAGGATACACCAGTGTAGGAGCAGAGGTCAACTTCCCTTTTAGTTCCTCGAAAGCTCTCTCTTGATCAGCTCCCCACAATAACGTCTCCTTCTCCCATAATAAATCCGTCAAAGGTGCGGCGATCATACTGAAGTTCTTGATAAATTTCCTGTAATAGATGGCGAATCCCAAAAATGATCTACCTTCCGCGACATTAGTATATTGCTTCCAATTTTGGATTGCAGTGATTTTGGATGGATTTGTTTTAACACCTTCCCCACTAACTATGTGTCCCAAAAATAATTGTTCACTTTTAAGAAAATTGGATTCGGACAATATTCTATATAATTTTCTTTCCCTTAACCTTTCCAACACTTTTCTTAAATGAATTATATATTGCTTTTAAGATTCACTGTAAATTAGAATATCATCTATAAACACCTGAAAAAAATCATCTATGTAATCTGAAAAGGTTTCGTTCATTAATCTTTGGTAAGTAGGCGGTGCATTCATTAAGTCGAATGGCATCACTATCCATTCAAAATGACCAACTCTAGTTCTAAAAGCAGTTTTATCAAAATCTTCAGTTCTAACTGGCACCTGATTAAAGCCACTATGTAGATCAATTAAAGCCACTATGTAGATCAATCAAATAAAATAATTTAGCGCCTTTCAAGCAATCTATCAAATCAGAAATTAAAGGTAACCAATACTTATCCTTCACCGTAATTTTGTTCAGACTACGATAGTCGACACACATCCTCAACGTTCCGTCCTTCTTTTTGACGAAGAGAACAGGTGCTCCGTACGGTGATTTGTTGGGCCGAATATGTCTTTTCTCTAGAAGCTCGTTGATCTGTTTCTTAACTCCTCCTGCTCAAAAAAAGTATGCTTATAAATTCATGTGACCAGAGGATTACATCCTAGGTCAAGGTTAATAGCATGTTCCACATCTCGGCTAGGTGGCCTCCTTCAAGGTAAGTCACTTGGGAAAACATCTCTAAATGAAAAAATCAAATCGTTAACTGCAACATCAAATGTATTAATGTCAGTTACAAAATCAAATTTTTATTTTTCAAGATTTTTTGTGGTGTCTGATTTAGGAATGACATCAATGTTAGTGTTTTCTCCCCCCTTTCATCAATAACTGCCTCAGTTACTAATAACAAGAAAGCATGATTTGTTTTATCTTTTAAATGCTTTTTAAATTGTTTAGCGGAAATCAAACCTTCCAATCCCAACTTGGTTATGTTTTTTATATGATTCTTATGCAACTTCTTCGAAGGTACTGCTTGCAAAACCTACCAAACATTTTCAGACTTCACTCTCAAGGTGTTAGTTTCCCAATTAATTTGAGGGTTATGTTCAGTTAACCAAGGCTTTCCCAGTATTAGCTCCTCACTACCGATATTCATCATTTCACACACAACTTTCATTTTATGACCCTGGATATCAACTTCTATTGTGTCAGTTTGAAAATCTAATGTGGACTTATTACCATTTGCCACTTGAACATGTAAAGGTTTTTCCCTTATGACAATAGGAATTTTTTTTTCCTTGACAAACTTATGTGAAATAATATTATATGTAGCACTTGAATCTACCATAACTCTCAATGGTTTTTCTTCCACTAAAAACTCTAATTTGATAAAACTGTGTCAGGTGTCAACGTTACTTTACTGTCCCAACATAGGTCTGTTGTTAAGAGTTTGATCTGAAGGATTGTTCAAACTATGGAGTGTAGTTAGCATCATAATAAATTAAACTATCCAAGCCTTTCCATTCATTAGCTTGCCCTTCAAATTTAACTCTTTGACCTCTGGATCTGCTCGACAAAACTGAGGACTTTCACCTAGTCTTTCCCGTTTCCCACCTCCTCGGCTTCTTGTTCAGCTAGGTATACTGTAATATCTTCCTGATGACCTTCATTGATATCAACTGTTTTAAGAGATCCCTGATGACCTTCATTGATATCAACTGTTTTAAGAGATCCCTTATGTGTACTGTCCTTCGCGTAATGATCTAGACCTCCGCATTTAAAACTAGTGACTTTCTTCTTGGGTTTTGTGCTTTCTCTGCTGAAATGTCCCTTCTCTCTACAGTTATTACATTGAATTTTCTTCAGTTGTGCACATTAAAATGCCCCATGACATCTTTTCTGACAAATAGTGCATGTGGGAATGGTAAAATTGGGTTTTTGAGCATTAATTCTCGGTTTAGGACTCTTAATGTAGCCCCCTCTATTCTAAAATTTATTTCCTGCATTAACACTAAGTCCACCCTTCTGATTTCCCCTGAAGATATTATGCCTATTAACCAGACCTGAATTCAAACCTTCTTCCTCAAATTCCTCCTCACCCAACTCTAATACTTCATTGAAATTTCCCCTGAGTGATCGAGTTTCACGATTATACCCCAAATGATCCTCTAATTCTAATGACTTATCTTGTAATTCCTTCAAATTAATAAATTTTTGATGTTTTAGTTCTGATTTCAGTATAGGATTCAGATAGTTCAAGAAATGCAACCTAGCCATTTCATTTGTCAAACCTATGACATGAATGTTAGATGAGTCAAATTCCACTATATAGTCTTTCACAAATCCTGTCTACTTACAGTTCAACCATTTTTCTTCTATTCTGGATTTATAAGTGAGAGAAAACAAACGCGATTCGATCGCGTTTTTAAAATTTTCCCAATCAACATTATCAAGAATCAAATCAGACCTCCTGTGAGTGTAATACCAAATTTGAGCATCACCTTTGAGACAGCTAACAGCAAAAGAAGTGTAATCATCCTGATCACAGTTTTTAGATTTCAAATAATACACCATTTAAAAAAATCCAAGCATCTAACTCATCAATCTTCTTACCATCCGTGGTGGAGTCCTTGAGGATGGACGCCTCACTTGTCCCCTTACCATTCCCCAATACCGCTTCTCACACAATGCACCGGTCATCATCGTTTCCCAAAAGATGAATCCTATTCCATTAAAAATGGGCACCCTATATGGTAGACCTATAACCTAAATTTTTGTATCCCCCATTCGATCACAAAATTCCCCTTCAACTATAAAGCCTCTAGTGAATTTTCAATCAACCCCTTATCTAAAAACAACTGCTACCCTGGTAGGAAAAATATGTTGATGACTACACCTTTGTGTAGTCTAGACTACCTTGAACCCACAAGAAAATAAATCTTTTAAAACGCCCAAAAAACAATACGTTATGAAGAGGTAAAATGCCTATTTGTAGAAGTGCACTCTAGGAGAAAGGCGACTACCCTAAGAAATTACTAAGTCCTAAACTCATCTCAAAACCTCTATCTACTGTTGTACAGCACCAACCATAAGACTAAACCGTACATAAAGGTACAGGTCTTGTGGTACCTTCTATACGGTTATGGTATGGCATAGTCATGGTGAGGACCTTTGTCACACTGAGACTCTTTTTGATGCTCTTCTGAGACTTTGCTTTCCACTGATGCCCTCCCACCTGTCATCCGGTGATGTATTGTCTATAAAACACTAAAATACTTATTCCTTGATGTCTGGTCGAATGATAGCCGTCCGATCCAAATTGATGTTTAATGTCCGCCGTTCAAATAAATGTCGGATCAATTTGTTTAGTGCGATATTGGCGTGCATACGATATTTATACTGTTTCTATATGAAATTTCCCATATGTCTAGTTAGTCGGTTTGGTCTGCATGTTGATCTTTAAATAGCTATAGAACTAAATATTACCCACCACAGGTTTTAAATTATAGGACAAGGTTGCTAGTTATTCCGGCAAACCGTAGAGACCAAGATCAATTCTTAGTTGGTCTGTATCTTTTTTGTACGATCTACTAAGACTGTCCTTAGGCAGCCATGGATCTATCTTTCTCTCTCTCCGGTCATCAGTGAGTATAACAAGGATAGAGACACAGAGAGAGAGGTTAGAGCCTAGCTAACCCTTTTATTTTGTACCTTTAAAAATGGTCAGAGAAAATACAAAAACAACCTAGAAAATACCAATAAATAATACACATATTTCAACATTTAAAGGCGGTAACATGATAGAGTTTTGCAATGATATTGGTGCGTTATATGTTGAGCTTGCTAGTGCGGGATATGTAGAACATGAAGAGAGAAAAATTGACACACTCATCATGAAACTTCCAGATGAGTACGCAAACATCATTAACCGTATGCATCAAATGGATCTCTCCTTATGGACTTGGAGCATTACCATGGGGATGATTCTTGTGAGGGAAAACACTTTGGAGCTTCGTAGGGGAAATGACAAGGTGAATGCACTCATAGGTGATGGTGAGTGGCGGAAGCATGATGAGAGGAAGAAAGATAAAGATAAGTCTTATGAGAACTTCGGTGGAAAGAGAGGAAGAGGAAAAGTAAGGGGAGCTTCGGAATGAGGGGTTTCCTTCTTTTGTAGGAAACCGGGTCACTATATGGGGGGATGTCCTTTTTTGGAAGAAATTAGAAGTTGGAATGTGAACGAGGACGAAGAAGGGGAAGAGGAAAAACATGATGAGGATATTTCAGAGCTTCTCCACATCGGTAGTAGGGGGAAGAGAGAAAAGCACACAAAAATTCCACAAAGGCAACAATTGTCTTTTGGAGGTATAAGGGAGGTAAAGAGAAAGGAGGTAGTTGAAGAAGTTCAAAATAATGAGGATATTTCCATAGATATTTTGGAGACACAAAAACTGGTTAAAAGAGGTGACTTCAACGGATTCCATAGAAAAGGGAGAAGTTAATCTAGAGGGGGCTCCAAAAGATAGGGGAGAAGAGGAATATTTAATGAAAGGCTAGGGGAGGAGAAATGTTTTTTTGGAATCAAAATATAAAGTGATAGTGCAAATAATTCCATTGGAGAGAGTGAGGGAAGTTCAGAAAATAGGGTAATTATCATGGACAAATATATGAGTACGGAAAATGTAGTTTTTATGACAAACTTAGTGGGAATTCTTAATTTAAATATAAATTTAGGGGGTAATGGATTTGACATCACTAATAAGAGTGATGCCATTTATGAAGGTGTGTCTCTAAAAGGGTTAGCATGTGGGTATGTGTTGCAGGTTAGGGATGGGGCTGGCTGTTTGAAGTGCAAATGGGAATCTGGAATTTGCTCGGATGAAAAAGGGATGTGGTGGATAAAATCCTTGCTCTAAAAGTCTGGATTTCTAAAAATGGCATGCAAAATAAAATGTGTGATGCAATTATAATTTCGGTTTTATCTAATACACAGTTTTAAATACGACGATGGTATTTTCTTAAAGTTTTATGATAGGAAAAAAAAAAAGAAAAAAAAAGTTATTTGTTTTTGTTGTTTTTTTGTGTGTGTTATTAAATGTGAGTTGAAAAAAAAGTAGACTATAAAATAAAGGGAGTGTTGAAATTTAAGTATTTTCTAAGTCTGTATAATGATAGAAAAGAGAAGAAGCACTTGCCTGTAACTCCTTCTCAAGCCCCCACACTTGTTGTAGTCACTAAAAGCTGGATTGGGAGCTACAGCCATGGCTACTAAGGCCTTCTAGAGACAAAAGGAGTAGCTTTGGTAGATTTACCAAAAAATAGATTGAAGGACCCAGGATTTGATCCTGGTACCAGCCGTTTGTAAATCTGCCCGTAGCTGTTAGGTTTGTCTTATAATTCTAAAACCTATGTTGAGGAATAAAGGGTACGATAGATATTTTAATGTCTCCACGTAGAGAATTCCATTTAACCGCATGAATAGATTTTCATCACATAGATACAATTAGATTTAGTAGGGATTACGTTACCGCTCGAAACAAATATGCGGCATATTATTTTCGACAGCAAGAATCAAAAGGTGACCTTGATCGACAGCCATGGAGCGAGCTGAGATTCCGAGATGGCCACCTTGGCGGTTTTCGGACGCCGCCACTCCGGGTGACATGTGGCGAAATATCATTTGCTTGCGACGACTATGGAAATTACGAGAAAAATCTGGATATGACAGGCGTCGACATTTTGGCCATGACGTACAATGGCCATACATAAAATACTTCGACACCTGTACCTTTCTGACGATACCATATTTTAACTGGTGGCCTACTACAATAGTAGAGGGTTTGGAGAGGGTTTAGGTCTTAGGAAAATAGTAGGAAGCCGCCTCTCTCCCAGAGTGCTTTTATATTTATAGGCCATCTTTGGCCAGCTATAACTAATTACTTAGAGGAGAAAAGTCAGTGATTCTTTTTGCTGCTGACTCAAGGGAGTCTAGGATACACAAGGGTTAGTTAGTCAGAGTTTTTTCTTGCTAGGAAGGCTGCACTTCTAAGCGAAAGTCAAAGTGGGGGAATGTCCAAATACTCATATTCTAACTTTGCATTTTGTGGGGGAAATAGACCACACAGAAAAGTCATTTTTCACAGAGGTGAAGCTATATTAGGGTTCCGACTGTTACAGTTTTAGTCATTTGGGTTTGTATCAACTTGGAGTGGGCATTATCTAGATAAGCTCCTTTGGGTCTAGGAATTCTGTCGGAGAATGGAGCTTACAGAATTTCAGAGCACACCCCGACCATCTAATTATACCTCAATAGCCCACTATGGTATCCAACAAAGCCAAAATGCCTTGTATTTTCTGCCTTAAATTTATGTGTATGCAATTAGTTGGTTCAATAAATATATTTGATTCGACAAAAACTGATTATTATGGTCACCCGATATTTTTGGGTTTGAACTCTCGTTATGACTGTTTTTAAGAAAATTGGACCGTTTGAAAACCAATGGCAAAAAAATAATATGTACTTTGCGCCTTCCATTATAAAAAATAAGTACTTTCGGCCAATTGAATTACTGCGTGAAATGTTTATTTTTGTACTTTTGAGCACCGCTTTTACAAGCTCATTCAACTAGGCAAGACCGTAATTATTTTTAGTATAAAGCGGTGGACCTCACGGTAGGATTGAAGAAATCATATTGCACCCGACATTAAAAAGATGAAATATTAATACTTTAGAGTTTACACCGGATTCTTAAAGCTAGATTCGTATCCGGACAACTCATAGGTGACATTATTCCGTCATATCATTTGTTTAAATATGGGGGACCATATAAGGGTTTTTAAATTAAGGGTTTTTTTTCTATCGATTCGTCGATTTTGGTTTTCAAGCCAAAAATCAGATACCGTGCATCTCGTTACCTGTGGTCCCCACTCAAATCTCAACCGTCAGCCTGATAGAGATCAACGTCCGATGTTTACTCTTTCACAATTGTGTTCCTAGATATCCAGTTCATTTCCCGTCCACTCAATTTGCTGAGGTCACTCTTCGATAGGCGCCATGTGTCCGAGTCCATTCCGTCTTTTCTGCGTTTTTCCGAATTGTCGACGCGTGTCTCATAAGACCGTACAGAATACTCTTAGAGTAATACTTCACTATCACACTATTCAAGGTAAGTATTACATCTAACATTCCCAAAAAATATTCTAAGTATTATTTCTCCCCTCACAACTCTATCTATTGAGAATAAACCTTTTAAAAAACAACACTCCCCTAAAGCTTTAGACTCAGTTTCTCATTTAGTCCAACAGCATTTTTGCAAAACTGTAATTTAGGTGCAAGTAAAGCTTTTAGTTAGCATATCTGCAACCATGTTTTCATCAAATAAATAACATAGTTTAATGACCTTTGCCAACATTTTTCCTCGAACAAATGCAGTCTCACATCCATGTGTTTACTCTTAAAGTGGTGGTTGGGATTGGAGGCGATGGCAATAGCTGCCTGGTTGTCACACCAGATGACTTGATGACGAGTTTGCATGTGTCCTAGTTCCTGCAAAAGTGACTTTACCCATAGGAGTTCCTTGAGGCCAGAACTTGCAGCCATGTATTCTGACTCCATAGTTGATTGTGTGCTGACCTTCTGAAGTTTGCTGCTCCAGCAGCAAGTTCTGTTTCCAATCTGCAAGACAAAACCGGTAGTTGATTTCCTGTTGGGCATATTGCCATAGCTTGCATCGCTCCAAGTCTACAGTTTGACATCTCCTCCTCCGAGGACAAGTTTGAGATTCGAGTCCTGCCAGATAACTCAGAAACCCTCTTTGCAGCTTCCCAGTCTGACCTTTTCGGATTCTGCAGAGTCCTACTCAGAGCTCCAACAGCAGCTGCCACACCGGCCTCGTGTAGTTGATAAAATAGATGAGATTGCCAACTACTTGTCTATATGGTTTTGAGGCCATGAAATCTTCCTCCCTTGACTCTAGACTATCATCAACTAGGATGCCAAAATCTGAATCAACTCCCTCTAACTTTTGTTTGTATTCCATTGGAGTGACACACCCTTTAGCTTCTTTCATATCAAATTTTTCAAGCATGAAACCTATAGCCTCTTTTTGAGATACCATGATCTGTCTTTTATATCTGTTTCTCTCCACTTGTATCCCTAAGATGTATTTGACCTCGCCGAGGTCTTTCATCTCAAATCTGGACTTCAAGGCCCTTTTGATACGATTTATTTCATCTTTAGATTTGCAGATAAGCAGCAAATCATCTACATACACAGCAATATACAGTACACCATCCTCCCCTTGCAAAACATATATAGAGTGATCTCAACTTATCATCTTAAAGCCTAATTTGGTGTGGAACTCATCTAATTTTAGGTTCCATTGTTTAGTGGCCTGTTTCAGCCCATACAAGGATTTCATTAATTTGCATACTAGTTTTTCCTTTCCTTTTTCTACATACATCTCTAGTTGCTGCATGTAAATAGTTTCTTCTAACTCTCCATGAAGGAAAGTTGTCTTTACATCCATTTGATGCACTTCCATATTTTCAATTGCTGCTAAACTTAAAAGAATCCTGACAGTAGGAAACCTTACCACTGGAGAGAAGGTCTCCTCAAAGTCGATTCGTTTTTTCTGATAATAAAACCTTTGTCCACTAGTCTGGCCTTGTATCTCTTAATGGTACCATCCAGGTTTAACTTTAGTTTCAATACCCATTTGTTGCCGATGGCTTTCCAGTTCGGAGGGAGATCAACCAGCTCCTATATTTGAGCTTGCATGATAGACTTTATTTCATCGTTTGCCGCCTCTATCTACTGATTTCTTTCAGGTGAGGAGAAGGCTTCTCGGATAGTCTGAGTTTTTCCCAGGTTAGCATAATAAGCAAAGTGGGAACTTGAATGAAGGCGGCTGCTAGATCTCCTTCCCCCCGGAAATTTTTAGGTAGAGACTAAAGGATGTCTCGCATTCTTAGCTGGACTGGTCACCTATTTCGTTTCATCCTCGAGCTGTTCAGTTTTCTCCATCTAATTATAAGAGGCACCTAAGGATCATAAAAAGGTTGTTCTGCAATTAGGTGCCAAACAGCAGGAAAGTATAGTGTCCTCTGCGTGTCAAAAATAACATATTTCTGTGATTTTTCTGCTGCATGGTTTTCTATCATTGTAAATAGATCTGCAGATTCATTTTCATCTTTCAGAATTATGTTTCTGGAAACTACTATCTTTTTATTATCTAAAACATATACTCTATATCCCTTGGAATTTTCATCATACCCTACTAGAATACTTGGCAAACCTTTCGGTTCCAATTTCCAAGTATTTGGAGAAGTGTCCAAAATAAAGCATTTACTGCCATATACTCTGAAATGACTTACATCTGGTTTTCTACCTGACCATATCTCAAAAGGTGTAGTGTTAACTGACCTAGATCCTATCCTAATTTTAATGTAAATTGCAGAATTGACGATCTCAGCCCAGAATTTCATATCAACATTTTTGTCTCCTTACATAGATCTAGCACTTTCTCTAATAGTTTGATTCAGTCTTTCAGAGACAACATTTTGTTGTGTTGTGTAAGGGACCGTGAGCTGGCGAGTGATTCCCTCATCCAAAAGAAATTTGTCAAACTCCTTTGATATGTACTCTCCTCCATTGTCCGATCTGAGCTCCAGAATCGGAGCATTATGCAATTTTAGGCCCAAGCCTTGTAGTGTTTCAAGTGTCCCAACACGTCACTCTTTTCTTTCATGAAATATACCTTCGTGACCTTGGAGAAGTCATCCGTGAACTTGACCATAAACCTGACCCCACAAGCAGAGGGCACCTGGGCTGGTCCAAAAACATTAGAATGTATAAGCTGCAAAACTTTTGTATAACGATGTTCCGATACTTGTGGGAAAGGTAACTTGTGAATCATTCCCAGTGAGCAGCCATCACATGATTTGACTTGCTGATTAGTAAGAGAAACACCTTTTATTTTACCAGAATGAACCATTTACTGCAAGTTGTCATGGTGAACATGACCTAGTCTTTTATGCCATGATTCATTTTCCAAAACAACACTCCAGTACATAACATCGTTTTCTTTTGTATTAGCCATATCCATACGATACATTTGGCTTGCATCTCTAGTTCTTGTGACTGCTACCTTTCCGAGCTTGCTTACAACCTGCCTACCCCCCTTAAGGCAGACCTCAAATCCTTTGCTCTCAACTAGAGAAGTAGAAAATATATTTTTTTTGAAATCCTGTACATACAAGATTTTGTTGTTGTAATTTATAAATCTTTATTTCAGTAAATAGGGGTAAAAATAACTTAGGAAATTTTTCCTAGTAGTATACAGTAATACTTACCTTAACTAGTGTTACAGTAGCAAAAAGTACAGTAAAGTGTATCGTACTTTTGCCAGGACACGTGTTGGCGAAAGAACGTATGTAAGTTTTTCGGAGTAGCACTGACAGTGAGCCATACGTGTCAAAAAGTTGACAATGTGATTCACATGATCGGACAAACATGATCTGTCCTGGGTTTTCCGGAAACATATGGTACAGTTCCATATGGTACAGTTCGACGGTACCATCGTCGATCGAATGTGTTCCAACGAAGGCGATTCACCTGGGACCACAAGCGTGATTCGCATGGGACCACAAGTGACGAAGCACTCACGTGCTTCATACTACACGACCACATTCGGCTGGACTTTAGCAGCTACTGCTGACTAAGCATTTGGAACGTTTTTTGTACGATTAGAACGTTTTGTGTACAGTTTAATGTTTGTAAATATCTGAATAACATTAGTTTGTAGTTTAGTGTGATAAAAAAAAGTGTTCCATTAATCAGGTTTTTAGAAAATAATAATTAGGGTTTGAAGGTACAGTGACGTACAGGTAGGATGCTTTGTCGTTAGTCAAGATAATACCCGTAGTAACGATTACCCAAATTAGTGTAGATCAGTAGATAGACACTGTGATTATATAACTTAGGAATTAGCCAATTTTGTAGTATCCAGTTTTGGGAATATGATTTTCTAAGAGCAGTTTTGGGGAAACTTCGAAATATCATATCTTATAGTTTACCTAGTCATTTTGGCTGCAATTTTAAGAATTGTCAGTTTACTGTATTGTGTATCACTGTGAGATATTTGAAGCATATTGGCATTCTCATTCATATTTTGTGTCAGATTAAAGTTGGTTGTTGAGCAAGTACTTTGATAGTTCTGCTCTTTTTTCATGTCTACTTCAACTACCACTGCTGGTTCTCCGCCTGCAACGGTGGTTGTAGAACAACGGGTTATGGGCCTTTCGTCAAGAATTCTTATCTCCAATGGCCAAAAGTATGTGTACTCGGGGGCGATGGTTGAATCGTCGTTTGAAAATGTCTCGACTGAAAATGAAGAAGGCGAGCGAGATTTGGACATCCCTGAAATCCGCTTTTGAGAAAGCGAATGTTCAGGAGGAGATCTTAGTGGCTGGAAAAATTTGGGCATACAAATACACGGGGGGAACTATGGTTGAGTATTATGACAATTTTCCTGCGCTCATTGATGCTCACTCTTTTGCTGGGGTGTCATTCTGTGAGTTTCAACAGGGAGCTCTGCTTATTAGGGTCTCCTTGGTAGCATAAAGAGTGTGTCTGTTCAATTAAAAATTCATGATAAAGCTAGCTAGTCATTTTAGTTAGCGTATAATCTTATATTGGAGGAAGAAACTAATACTAAAATCCTTGAGGGAGAAGGAAAGGTTGAAGCTTTTGGAACAAACTTTGACAAAAGAAATCAGAATAGGAATCAGTTTAACCTAAATCAGAATCAGTTTATTCATAGGCACAATAGGTGATCTACTACTACTTGTTTCTACTTTTTTGAGAAGGGTCATGGATACAGGTACTCTCCTAAACTGAAGAAAGCTAATGAGACAGGCTTACACAGGCCAGGTTGGCAGCAGAGCCAGTATCACAAAGGTTTTTCTAGAAATCCTTCCCGTGGAAATGCTCTTTTCTCAGCTTCTGCAACTGATGCACATGAGTCTCTAAGCTTCAATGAGCAAGAGGAGACGGATTTATTTGTGATATGGTGGTTGCCATGGAGGGTCCTAAGGATGCAAGATGGATCATGTACACAATGCGTCTGCCCACATGTGTTGGAACAAGGCAGCTTTTACAAATCTGTAGCAAACATTTCCAAAGAGTATCTACTATGCTTGCGGCACGAGTGTTCAAACCTCAGCTCAGGGTGATGTATCATTAATGGTAAATGTGGGGGGGAAGTCGGTAGAGAGAACCCTTCACAATGTAATGTATGTTCCAAATTTCAAGAAAAATCTTTTTTCTACATCATTAGTGGAGAGCAAAGGCTTTGAAGTTGTTCTGAAAGGAGGGAGACAGGTTTTTAGCAAGAAAGGGCAAGTAGTAGTAACAGGAACTAGAGATGGTAGCAAAATGTATTGGATGGACATGGTTGAACATAAGGAAAATGATGTTCTCTACTTTAGTGTCGCATCTCATAATGAGTAGTGGCTTAAGAGATTAGGACACATGAATTATGTTAGTCTAAAGAAAATGGTGAGTTCAAAAAAGGTTGATGGAGTTTCTCTCACATCTCATCTTATAAAATTATGTGATGGTTATTCACTAGACAAGATCCACATATTGCCATTTCCAAAGGAAACAGACCATAGATCGGACAAAGTTTTACAGCAAATACACTCTGATGTTCTCGGTCCTGCACAAGTTGCGTCGGTAGGAGGCGTCCACTATATGGTCACATTCACATATGACTACTTGAGGTAAACCAAAGTTTACTTCATGCAACATAAGAGTGAAGTGTTTACTCACTTGAAACACTACAAAGCGTGGGCGGAAAAACATCATGGTGTTACAATATTGGCACTGAGATCGGACAACGAGGAGAATACAAATCAAAGGAATTTGAAGAATTTTTCCTTCAGGAAGGTATCAGTCACAATCTTACAGTTCCATATACACTTGAACAAAATGGTGTTTCTGAGAGATTAAATAGGACAGTGACAGAAAGTGCTCGGTCCATGCTTGCAGATAAAGGGCTAGATTTGAAATTATGGGCTGAAGCACTTAACTGTGCTGTTTGTTTTAAGAATAGAATTGCTTCTAGATCTGCTAGCACTACACCTTATGAACTTTGAACAGGAGAAAAACCTGATGTTAGTCACTTTAGAATCTTTGGCAGCAAGTGTTTTATTTTAGATACTTCACAGGATAGATGGAAAATGGAGGCTAAGGCTTACCTAGGATTTTCATGGGGTATGATGGTCATGCGAAAGGATATAGAGTTTTTGTATTTTAGAAACAGAAAGTGATTGTTTCTAAATATATCCAGATTAAAGATGAACAGGATTCGTTTGACCTTTTTAAAGTGCCAGATCAACCAGCAAAGGAAAAGCAAGAATATGTCATTTTTCACCATACGCAGCGAGTTTACTTTCCACCGGCAAGTGGTACACCTCTTCCTTCAGTTTCTCAAGTGCCTTTACAGGATGCTTCACCACAAGCTACACCTCAAGTGGAAGGAACTACTACACATTCTATACCAGATCAAGCTACCGTTCAAACTAAATAGAGAAATCAGAGGTTGTCGACGATCTCAGTCTCAGAATTTCCTGGGGGAAAGAGATCTAGCAGCCGTCTGCAAGCAAGCTCTCACTTTGTTTTTTCTGCAGCTACAGAGGAGCCTCTACCGATCCAAGAGGCCTTCTCATCACCTGAGAGAAATGAGTGGATCTAGGCGGCAAACGATGAAATGAAGTCCATTATGGAGGCACAAACATGGGAGCTGGTGGATCTTCCTCCACGCAGAAAAGCCATCGGCAGCAAATGGGTATTCAAGGTGAAGCTAAACCCGGACAACACCATCGAAAGGTATAAGGCCAGACTAGTGGCCAACGGATATAATCAAAAAGAAGGTATTGACTTTGAGGAAACTTTCTCCTAGTTGTCAGATTTCCCACTGTCAGAATTTTGCTAAGTCTAGCGGCTATAGAGAATATAAAAATACATCAAATGGATGTTAAAACTGCTTTCTTCCATGGAGAGTTAAAAGTAACCATTTATATGAAACAACTTGAAATGTATATTTAAAAGGGAAAGGAAGAATTAGTGTGTAAATTGATGATGTCCTTGTATGGGCTAAAACAAGCCCCGCGTAAGTGGAATCTGAGGTTAGATGAGTTTTTGACGTGGCTAGGTTTTAAGAGAAATAGCTTAGATCATTCTGTATATGTTTTACAAGGAGAGAATGGGGTAGTTTACATTGCTGTATATGTTGATGATCTATTATAAATAAGTAAGTCAATGGATAGAATACACCGCATTAAAGCGGCTTTAAGGTCTAGGTTCGAGATGAAGGACCTCGATGAGGCCAAATACATCTTAGGAATACAGGTAGAAAAAGACAGAAACAAGAGGTTGATTATGTTGACTCAGAAAAAAGCAATAGGTAACATGCTGGAAACATTTGAAATGAAAGATGTAACGGGATCTATAACTACCATGGAATTCAGGCAGAAATTGGACGGAGTTGAGTCAAACTCAGGCATAATGGTTTGTGAGAATCTAAAGACAGGGGAGGAAGATTTTCTAGCTTCAAAGCCATATAGACAGGTAGTTAGAAGTCTTATATATTTTATAAACTGTACGAGACCCGACATTGCAGCAGCTGTGGGAGTCCTGAGTAGGAGTCTGCGGAATCCTAAAAATGCAGACTCCGAAGCAGCAAAAAGGGTGTTGAGATATCTTGCAGATACTCGAAATCTCAAGCTTTTACTTGGAGGAGGAGAGGTGAAAATTCAGACATGGAGCGATGCTAGCTATGGAGACATGCCAAGCCGAAAATCTACGACCAGCTTTGTTTTGAAGATTGGAGATGGACCTTGCTGCTGGAGTAGCAAATTACAAAAGGTTACAACATAATCCACAATGGAGTCAGAATATATGGCAGCAGCTTCCGCCCTCAAGGAGCTCCTATGGGTCAAGTCCATTTTTCAAGAACTTGGGTATATGCAAACTGGTCCTCAAGCTATCTGGTGTGACAACCAGGCAGCCATTGCAATTGCCTCGAACCCCAGCCATCACTTTAAGAACAAACACATGGATGTTAGACTTCACTTTGTTAGAGAAAAAGTACTTAAAAAAGTTGTTAAATTGTGTTATTTACCAGATGAGAAGATGGTGGCTGACATGTTAACAAAAGCCCTTCCTGCTCCTAAGTTACAGTTTTGTAGAGATACTATTGGACTAAGTGAGTAACGGAGTCTAAAGATTTAAAAGAGTGTTTTAATTTATAAATCTTTATTTCAATAAATAGGGGTAAAAATAACTTAGGATATTTTTCCTAGTAGTCTACTCTACTACTTACCTTAACTAGTTTTACAGTAGCAAAAAGTACAGTAAAGTGTATCGTACTTTTGCAAGGACACGTGTTGGCGAAAGAACGTATGCAAGTTTTTCGGAGTAGCACCGACACTGAGCCATATGTGTCAAAAAGTTGACAATGTGATTCACATGATCGGACAAACATGATCTGTCCTGGGTATTCCGAAAACATATGGTACAGTTCGACGGTACCATCGTCGATCGAATGTGTTCCAACAGAGGCGATTCACCTGGGACCACAAGCGTGATTCGCATGGGACCACAAGTGACGAAACACTCAAGTGCTTCGTTTTACAGGACCACATTCAGCTGGACTTTAGCGGCTACCGATGATTAAGCATTTGGAACGTTTTGTGTACGGTTAGAACGTTTTGTGTATGGTTCAATGTTTGTAAATATTTGAATAACATAATTTTGTAGTTTAGTGTGATAAAAAATAGTGTTCCATTAATCAGGTTATTAGAAAATTATAATTAGGGTTTTGAGGTACTGTGACGTACAGGTAGGATGCTTTGTCGTTAGTCAGGATAATAACCGTAGTAACAATTACCCAAATTATTGTAGATCAATAGATAAACTGTGAGTATATAACTTAGGACTTAGCCAATTTTGTAGTATCCAGTTTTGGGAATATGATTTTCTAAGGGCAATTTTTGGGAAACTTCCAAACATCATATCTTATGGTTTACTAAGTGATTTGGGCTACAATTTTGGGAATTGTCAGTTTACTTTATTGTGTATCCTGGTAGCAAATTTGAATTATATTGGCTTTATGAGTCATATTTTGTGTCAGATCAAAGTTGGTTGTTGAGTAGGTACTTTGATAGTTTCTGATGTTTTTTCATGTCTACTTCCACTACTATTGTTAGTTCTCCGCCTGCAATGGAGGTTGTAGAATAACAATTGTGAAGAGTCCTTTCAACTGAATTTCCTTCTATGTCTACCAGCAAAGACACATCACCCTGAGGATAAGTCTGAACACTCATGCCACATGCATAGTAGATGTTCTTTGCAGGTGTTGACTTGGGTTTTGTAAAGAGTCTTTTGTTCCAACACATGTGGGCCAATGCCCCAGTATCCATGATCCAACTAGCGTCCTTTGAGCCCTCCATTGCTGCCGCCATTGCAAATATCTCTGAATCATCCTGCTCATTGAATGTTAAAGACTCATCCTCCTAAATTACAGATAAAGAAAACAGGGAGTTGTTTTGGAGTTGATTATCAAAAAAGCCCTGATTAAACTAACTTTTTTGCCAAGCTGGCCTATATAAACCTGCTTCATTTGCCTTTGTGAGCTTAGGACAATACCTATATCCATGACCCTTATTTGAACAATAAAAACAAGTAGTGAAAGACCTACTATTCTGCCCTTGATTAAACTGTTTAAACTGACCCTGATTCTGGTTAAACTGATTCCTTTGCAGACTAAACTGATTTCTCTGCTGATTAAACTATCATTTTGTGTCATAGTATGTGTTAAAAGCCTCCATTTGCTTTTCTCCATTAAGCATCTTAGATGTAGACTCTTCCACTAATATAATATTGATAGCTAGTTGAAGTGTCCAGTTAGCTTTATCATGATTTTTCAATTCAGCACATGCATCTTTCTTGCTGCTAGGAAGACCTCGAATAATCAGAGCAGCTTGTTGAAACTCAGGAAAAATCCCACCAGCACAAGCATGAGAGTCAATGAGAGCTCGAAAGTTATCTGTATAGTTGGCCAATGTTCCCCTCGAGTATTTGTAGTCCCATATTTTTCATGCCAACAAAAGTTATTTTTCAACATTCCCTTTTTCATAGAACGCCTTGAGTGATTTCCTTATGTCAATCGCCTTCTTCATTTTGATTCTCAACATAACCATATTCTCCGAGAGACACAATTTTAGAGCATTCCCAGCCTGCGAATTCTTTTTCGCCCAAGTTGGATCACCTTCATCAAGTGATCTATCCAAAATCTCCAATAAGCCTACAGTTTCAAAATAAGACTCAATCATATCTACCTAGTAAGTATACTTTTGCCCATTAAAGACAATAATTCTTGGAGACAAACCCATAACCTGTTGTTCAATGACAACTGGTGCAGGTGGTGCTGCAGCAGTATTTGTAGAATTAGACATACTTAAGCAGAAGCTAACAAGAAATCCTATCAAACATAGATCTTTATCACAGTGGAAAAACTGATTCACAAGTCAGATTTACTCAGAATTCAGCATACAAGATAATCACCATACACACTGTAAACTCCCAAAGTTACAAACTAATTGACTCATTTAACCATAAGATACGAGACTTGCAAGTTTCCCAAAAATTGCCTTTTAGAATTCCCAATATCCCAAAACTAAATACAAAATAATTCTAAGTCCTAAAACTTTATACATTGAGTGAGTATCTAATGCTCACTAACCAATCAGATGACTGCACTTGGAATAGTGGTAGTGTACTGTAGTACGACAAGGTACGCTAACGTACTTCCAAAACCTAATTGTAAAAAGCCTATAAACTAAACAGTGAAACACTATTTCATAATGCACTACGCTACAGATGAATGTTTCGTCAGGTTTTCCTAATCTGGAGCCGTACTCATAATGTTGCTTGCTGAGTCAGCAAGTGTATAATATGTCCAATATGTCCAACCTGCTGTTGAATACTAGTACGAATATCTGGACTGCTTACAGTGCATCTCGTCACCGGTGGTCCCCCACTCAAATCTCAACCGTCAGCCTGATAGAGATCGACGTCTGATGTTTACTTTTTCACAATTGTGTTCCCAGATGTCCCGTTCATTTCCCGTCCGCCCGATTTGGTGAGGTCACTCGTTCGATAGGCGCCATGTGTCCGTGTCCGTTCCGTCTTTCTTACGTTTGTCTGAACTGTCTACCCGTGTCTCATAAGACCGTACAAAATACTCTTAGAGTAATACTTCATTGTCACACTATTTAAGGTAAGTATTACATCTAACATTCCCAAAAATATTCTTAGTATTATTTCTCCCCTCACAATTCTATATACTGAGAATAAAGCTTTGAATAGACAACAAATACTAGGAGGCTTAGAGTGGGGTTTTATGACTTAGAATATTTTGGTAGGTAGCCGCCTCTCTCCCAGAGAGCATCTTGTATAAAATGCAAACTTTGACCAAATTCAATGATTCTTTTTTTTTGCGAACTCAGGGGAGTCTAGGCAACTTAGTGGTTTAGTCGGTGAGAGTGTTTGCCTGCCAGGGTGGTTTCATTTCTAAGGTAAATTCAAAGTGGGGAATGTTATCAAAAACACATATTCTAACTTTGCATTTTGTGGTGTAACTGAGCCCACAGAAAGTCTTATTTCACATGGGTGAAGCTGTAATGAGGTTCTGATTGTCAAGGGGTCAATCATTTGGGTTTAATATAAACTTAGAGTTGGCACTATCTAGATTAGCTTCTTTGGAAAAGCGAATTCTATGTGGCAATGGAGCACATAGAATTTCATCCCTGTTCCAAAAAAATCCCAAATTGTTCCCAAATTATTCTTGAAATATTCTTCAAGTAGTCCCAAAATGTTTCTAAACTGTTCCCAAATTGATACCAAAACCTTTCTAAACATTCCTTAAATATTACCCAAAATGTTCCAAAATAAAGTTCCAAAATGTCCCCAAATGTCCCCCAAATGTCTTTATAATTGTTCATAAAACATATCCCAAGCGGTTTCGAACTTCCTACAAAAAGAACATGAGAATAGTCGTCTTTGTCAAAATCATTTCATCAAGGGTTTCCAATTTGTAAAAAACTTCCTATCAAAATTTCCAAGAAGCTACATAAGAAAAGAAGTACTGATATGAACATGAATAGTTCTAAAACTATTTTACAAGAAAAAGACAAAGTACAAAAATTACCATTAAAGAACAAAGACAACTAATGAACAAAAATTAAATAGAACACCGAGAAAATATATTCAAAAAGCTCTAGTTTTATGTATTGATACAATTTTTTTCATACTTTAAATATACAGACTTCCCAAAAACTACCTGAGAAACTTATTTTTAAAAGGAGAGAATGAATATGGAAATGAGCAAAAAAAATAGAAACGAAAATTGAATGACGAGACGATGAATAAGGTGAGGAGAAAACTAAAGATAAAAGGAATAAAGCTTTGTGGAGTGTGTACTTTAGAATTTTTAAAAGCTTTCTTAAGGCTTTTTACTGTACTTAGTATTTCTTAAAAAAAATTAAGAGTATTTAAGAGCATAGTAGAGTTTTCTAAAGTTTCTTAGGCTTACTTTTCTTGATCTCCTCCTCGTTCCTCCCACGCTTGTCCAAGTCCTTTCCTCTGTACTTCCTTTCCCTCCTCTCTCCCCTCTATTTCACGCTTCACGTTTTCAACCGCAAGAGCAGTAGCTTCCCGAAGAGGTGTAGCTCCCGGAAGAAGGTCGAAGGGGAAGAGGAGGAGGAGGATAGGCGCCTTTGAGTAGAAGGTTTTTGTAATTCTGTGTCCTCCATTGGACTACAGAATACAGGAAGCCTCTAGATAGTATTTGACTAACCCACTTTAAGCCACGACCACTTCTGCCCAAAAAGGCAAACTGACAATTTGACTGCACCCCTGTGTAGCCTGGACTCCCTTGAGTCCGTAGCAAAAAGAATCACTGAAAACGGCCAACCAGGCAAATAGTTATGAGCCGGCAAAAATGCCAATTTATACAAAGCTCTCTTAGAGAGAGGTGTCTATCTACCAAATATTTCCTAAGTCCTAAATCCCTCTCACAACCCCTATCTACTAAAGTACGAACCAATCGTATTACTGTAAAGTATAGAAAGGTACTATGGCCGATGTACTTTGTGTACGGCCGGTGTACGACAAGGCTCTTGAGTGGACGCGTGTCATTTTTCCACTTGTCCGTATTTCCTCCGGAATTCCCGCGACCGAATGTCATCCTTCCACGTGGCGCCACGTCATGCCACGTCCATAAAATCCAAAGTGACCATTCCGCGATCTCGGCGACGACGTGCGCCGTCGGATTAAATCCGACATTAAATGTCGACCGTTCAAAGTGTCTGTTTCATTTGTTTCGTGCGAAATGACGTTCGCACTAAACCTTAACAAGTTCTATGTTCGTTTCGTTTCATATTCCAGTTAGATCATTTCGGTACTATACAACAGTTTATATATGAATGAAACCCTACATACTCTAACGGACTTCTACGACAGTCTGGTTAGAGCTAACGGCTACGCCGCGCTCTACCGGTCGGGGGTTCAAGTCCTGCCGGACTCAACCTTTTGTTGAGACTGACTTAAGTCACTCTTTAGTCCTTACTATGGAGCTGAGGCAGCCATGGCTCCATCGCTCTCTCTCTCCTTCAGTGACTACAACAAGTATGGGGGAGAGAGAGAAGAGATGGAGGCAGGCTGCCATCATTTCTTATATATGTTTCCGCTAATTTATTTTAAACTAGAAAATACAAAAACTAGTTATTTCAACACTCCCCTTATTTTCTAGTCTATTTTTAATTTTTCTTTTAATCCACATTTTTCCCTGCAGTATTTTAATTTTGGCGAGGGTACAGGTTTGGTCATCATGTCCGCTACCATTTCCTCATCAGATCTATATACAAGATTCACTATTTTATTCTCAACTTTTTCTCTTACAAAACTTAATCTTATGTCCATATGTTTAGCCTTAAAATGATGTTTTGGATTTGCTGCAATTGCTATGGCCGCTTGATTATCACAAAACACTTCATGCACTCCCTCCTTCATATACCCAAGTTCTTGCAGCAAAGACTTGACCCACATCAACTCTTTCACAGCAGAACAAGAGGCCATGTACTCAGCCTCCATGGTGGACTGAGCAACCACCTTTTGTTGCTTACTGCTCCAACAGCATGCACCTCCCCCAACATACAACACATACCCAGAAGTGCATCGTCTCATAGGTGCGTCCCCATAACTGGCATCACTCCAAGTAGTGATGTCAGTGTGCTCCCCTCCCAAATGCAACCATAACTCTTTGGTTCCAAGCAGATATCTCATGACTCTCTTGGTTGCCTCCCAATCCCTCTTCCTAGGATCATTCAGACTCCTACTGAGTACTCCAACTGCTGCCGCTATGTCCGGCCTGGTACAATTCATAAAATAGATTAAACTTCCTACGACCTGTCTATAAGGGATAGTCTTCATAAATTCTCTCTCTTCAATACTCATTTGATCATCTAAGATCATTACTCCTCCTTCTACACTCCCATCACTTACTTTTTTCAAGTCCATGGGAGTGGTACAACTGTTAGCATTTTCCATCTGGAATTTCTCAAGCATATTACCTATTGCTTCTTTCTGAGTAAGTCTGATAATCTTCTTCCCCCTATCTCTCTCCATCTCAATCCCCAAAATATATTTTGCCTCCCCTAAATCCTTCATATCAAATCTGCTTCTAAGATCTGTTTTTAACTTATTGATCTTTTCCAAGGATATACTCAACACAAGCAGATCATCCACATAAATTGCAATAAAAATGACACCATTCTCATCTTCAAACATATAGATAGAATGGTCAGAGCTTATACGGATATATCCCAGACTGGTAAGAAACTCATCTAGTTTCTTGTTCCACTGTCGGGGAGCCTGTTTTAGTCCATATAAGGACTTTATGAGCCTGCAGACTTTGCTCTCTTCTCCTTCCTCCACGAACCCCTCAGGTTGTCTCATGAAAATTTCTTCCTCTAACTCACCATTAAGAAACGCAGTCTTAATGTCCATCTGATGGATTTCCATGTCTTCCGCTGCTGCCAGGCTGAGGAGAATCCTTACTGATGGGAATCGAACAACTGGAGCAAAGGTCTCCTCATAGTCAATCCCTTCCTTTTGGGTGAACCCCTTCGCTACCAATCGAGCCTTATATCTTTCAATGGTATTATCTGGGTTCAGTTTTAGTTAAATACCCATTTACACCCAATAGGTTTTCTGTCTGGAGGACAATCTGCTAATTCCCAGGTATTTGCTTCCATGATAGAAGCCATCTCATCATTTATAGCTCTAATCCATCTTTCTTTCTCTGGACTATTCACTGCCTCCGAGTAAGACTGAGGCTCATCAGGGTGAGATAGCTTAGTTACCTTATGAGCGACTTGTTTTTCCTGTAATCTTTTGCTGCTCCTTCTTCCTCCCTCAAACTCTGAAGCAAGAATGGATGGAAGTCTTGGATTTCTTCTCACTGTTTCATCGGCTCCCCTGTCCATGGAAACCGGTTCTTGTCCCGCTTCTTCTATCTCCTCGAAGTCCATAGGAGTATGTGAGGTTTCCGGTGAGTCTCCTGTATCTTGGATCTCCCCTGAATCTGTAATCACGGTGTCACCCATATCCCTTTCGGGAACGACCGAGTTCTCCTCACTTTCAGACTCAAATCTGATCCTAATCTTCTTTGTATATTTGAAGGGGTCAAATGACTTCCCTTCATCCATGACAACTAAGTGTTTGACCAGAATGATATCTTTCTTTGCCAAGTCATATACTCTATATCCCTTAACATCCTCATCATATCCCACAAAGTATCCAGGTTTTCCCTTAGCATCTAGTTTCCAGTTTTTCCTATCCGTGTCAAGACTGTAAACTTGGCTACCAAATACTTTAAGGTGTGAGATATCTGGTTTTCTTTCCAACCCATCTCTCATAAGGTGTGACTCCCTTTACAGCTGAGGTGAGGACTCTATTCTTAATATAGTTGGCACAGTTCATTGCCTCTGCCCAAAATCTCTTTCCTATTTTCTTGTCTGCCAACATACTGCATGCACTATCTCCTAGTGTTCTATTCAACCTCTCAGCTACCCCATTTTGTTCCGGGTTATATGGTACAATTTTCTGGTGTTGCACTCCCTCATCTCTCAGATATTCCTCAAACTGGTTAGAGGTATATTCCCCCCCATTATCACTCCTTATCCTCTTAATAGGGGTTTCATGCAACTTCTCACTCCAAGCTTTATATTCTTTGAAGTAAGTGGATGCTTCAGACTTATTTTTCAGAAAGTAGACTCTAGAGTATCTAGACCAATCATCAGTTATTGTCATCATAAACCTCTTTCCTCCAACCGAAGGTACTTTTGCAGGTCCCCAAATATCTGTGTGGACCAAATCTAACACTTTCTCACCTCTATATGTGGCGGCTTTGGGAAAGGGAAGTCTGTGAGCCTTACCTTGAGCACAACCACTACAATCATCCATTATTTCATTATCCCCAAACTGAATGCCATCTACTACCCCAAGCTTTTTCATTTCCCTTAACCTATCAAAATGCACATGCCCCAACCGCTTATGCCAAATCATCACCTTAGGAACACCAACATAGTAAGCATTCTTCTTTTCATTACTCAAGTTAAGCCTAAACATTCCTTTGCTACCCTTATCTGCTGTGAAGTAAACTTCATTCCCATACTTAGCTGTAAAGACTCCCTTTCTGGTGAAGGTATCAAACTCTTTGTCATCTAACACAGACGTAGAGACAAGATTTTTACTCAGCTGAGGAATGTAAAGTACATCTGAAAATGTAAGTATAGAGGTCTTACCCTCCACTAAGACTTTTAGATCTACTGATCCCACTAGATCTGTAGTAACCACTCTCCCATCCCCATACTCTATCTCTACAGTAGGAATCTTTCGTAGCTTAGTGAAGAGTTCTTTATCACAACACATATGCATGGATGCACCTGAGTCGATGATCCATCCTTCCTGTGGAGCTTCCTGAATTGCTCCAAGGGCACACTTCTGCCTCCGAGGGATCTCCTTCTCCTCCAGACTCTCGTCAAGAAGAAGCTCCCCATCCTCCTCAGATGACTCATCCTCGATTTCTCCTGACACTTTTGTAACCACAAGTGCCTTTTTCTTCCCTCCGGAAGAACCCCCTCCACGGTTTTCTTGGAGCCTCAGCTCCGACAACTTGACACAATCTGCAATAAAGTGTCCCGACTTTTTGCAATAATGACAAAGACCCTTTGGAGGCCTCTGACCCCAGAATTATCTCTTTCCCCTCTATAAGGTTTCTTCGGATCCTTCCCCCATCGGTCCCCTCCAACTGCTAGAGCTTGAATGCTCTTTCCTCCTCTCCTAATCTCCATTGTGTTTTCCTGCACAAGTATCATCCTGACTACTGTGTTCCATTTCCATAAACTATCAGGCATTCCCTGTACTCGGTACACTATGTTTTCGAACTCATCTGGTAATTTCATGATAAGGGTGTTAACTTTCATTTTCATTGTACCTATCCACCCGGCACTTTCCATTTCCATATACAAACAAGAAAGATCATTACAGTAATCTAACATCTTTCCTCCTTTGTAAGTGTAACTCAATAGCTTTTGCTCAGCCAACTGGGGCTCCTGAATAGTTCCAGCTCTATAAATCTCCACCAAACTCTCCCACAATTCCTCTGCCTTGTAAATGTGAAGATGAGGAGTGGCCAAACCTTGAGTGAGGTGCCTCAAAATGAAGTTCTTGGCAGCCATGTTTACATCCTCCCACATTTGAGTATCGTTCTCCAAGGTCTTCACGGTCGCCGTTCCCGATACTGTGGCAATAGGAGTGAGGGGTGTCTCCTTCCCTTTCTCCTTTTCGGACACACTGCTGTCCCCATCATCTGCCTCCTCCACTGAGGCAGCCGTTGTTGCAGAAAACCTTACTCCCCCAAATCTTGGTGGAGTTCCCGAAGGTGGACGTTTCACTTGTCCACTGACGATACCCCAGTATCGTTTTTCACACAAAGCTCCCATCATCATGGCTTCCCAATAGATGAACCCAGATCCATTGAAGGTGGGCACCTTAGAGGGTGGGCCCATAACCTGTAATTCTGTGTCCTCCATTGGACTACAGAATACAGGAAGCCTCTAGATAGTATTTGACTAACCCACTTTAAGCCACGACCACTTCTGCCCAAGAAGGCAAACTGACAATTTGACTGCACCCCTGTGTAGCCTGGACTCCCCTGAGTCCGTAACAAAAAGAATCACTGAAAACGGCCAACCATGCAATTAGTTATGAGCCGGCAAAAATGTCAATTTATACAAAGCTCTCTTAGAGAGAGGTGTCTATCTACCAAATATTTCCTAAGTCCTAAATCCCTCTCACAACCCCTATCTACTAAAGTACGAACCAATCGTATTACTGTAAAGTATAGAAAGGTACTATGGCCGATGTACTTTCTGTACGGCCGGTGTACGACAAGGCTCTTGAGTGGACGCGTGTCATTTTTCCACTTGTCCGTATTTCCTCCGGAATTCCCGCGACCGAATGTCATCCTTCCACGTGGCGCCACGTCATGCCACGTCCATAAAATCCAAAGTGACCATTCCGCGATCTCGGCGACGACGTGCGCCGTCGGATTAAATCCGACATTAAATGTCGACCGTTCAAAGTGTCTGTTTCATTTGTTTCGTGCGAAATGACGTTCGCACTAAACCTTAACAAGTTCTATGTTCGTTTCGTTTCATATTCCAGTTAGATCATTTCGGTACTATACAACAGTTTATATATGAATGAAACCCTACATACTCTAACGGACTTCTACGACAGTCTGGTTAGAGCTAACGGCTACGCCGCGCTCTACCGGTCGGGGGTTCAAGTCCTGCCGGACTCAACCTTTTGTTGAGACTGACTTAAGTCACTCTTTAGTCCTTACTATGGAGCTGAGGCAGCCATGGCTCCATCGCTCTCTCTCTCCTTCAGTGACTACAACAAGTATGGGGGAGAGAGAGAAGAGATGGAGGCAGGCTGCAATCATTTCTTATATATGTTTCCGCTAATTTATTTTAAACTAGAAAATACAAAAACTACTTATTTCAACAGTTTTCTCCTACAAGGACATTCTGACGTCGCGATTCGACGTTGGATATTATTAATGGACACGTGTTGTCCACCGGGAAGAATTATTTTACATCTTACGGCGATCCGCAAATTTGAAGATTGACTTGCCCGAACGCTTACAATCATTTGTACGGATTCGCCAATTGCAAACAAAGCAAGTGGCACAATTTATGTACGGCCCCTATTTGTAAATATCTGAAACAACTTTAATTTGTATGTAGTGAATTAGTTTTTAGTGTTACAATAGTGAAATAGGATAAAAGTCATAATTAAGGTCTAGATGTACTTCCGATATAGTAGACGTACCGTTGACGTACAGTGTCTTTATTCGAGACCAATACTTAGTTACACATGCAGTTATTTTTTTAGTGTAGGGCTCAGGGGAGAACTATGTGAGTATAAATTATAGGTCTTAGTATATTTTCAGTATCACAGTTGAGTTTATCAAAGTAATGGCAGGTTGTATTTCTCCAACTTTGACCTGATCGTGTGATCACCTTGAATGATTTTTTTGAATAAAACTTTGTGGAGATTTTGATGACCTAGAAACTATTTGTTTACGTAGTTTCAATATGTTTTGTTGATTTTGTAAGATGTTGTGGGAAGTCTACCTGTTTAGTTTGAATAGGTGCCAGCTTTTTTTGGGAAACTCTAGAGCTTATATCTTCTAGATTCCCTAGTAGATTTGGCTTTAACTTTAAGGGTTTAGAGTGTCTATTATATTTTGGATATCGGTGTTATTTGCGATGATTTAGTTTATTTTGGAGTAATCAGTGTTGTCTAAAACACAATTGTTTTTGGGGTAGTCTGTGGGTGTTTCCGTGAGTATCCATGGCTGAAATGGGCTATGGACAACACGTTATGGGCCCACGCCCATGGCTACCCATATTTTATGGATCTAATTATCACTACTAGAAGTGTGTTTTCGAGAGCTACTTCGAGATGATGGAGCTAATGGATGTGTTGGATGGGACTTTGGTAGAAACATCAAGTGGAGGGGAAAAGAAGAATCGTGAGTGTCTAAGGGTTATCAAGGACTCCTTGACACAGAAACTAGTAATGACAAACCTTAAGTTGAGCAGTGCAGCTGAACTATGAAAATGTCTAGAATGTAGGTATTTAGAGACTTCCTTGTATCACTAGTTTAGTAATGCCACTAAAATTTTTGGATATAAGTATGTAGGGGGAAGCATGGTGGAGTATTGTACTGGTATAGAAAGATAGTATAGAAAGATTGTATGCAGATAATGCTTTGGCAGGAGGAAGATTTACAGATGCACAACAAGTTGCATTAGTAATGAGAGGCTTACCTAGTGACTACAGAAATGCATCAAATAGACTCGCTCAAATTGATAAAAAATATTAGAACCTAAACGACGAAATCCGCATAGTGTTAGATAAAAAAGATAGTAAAAAGGTTTTTGAAAGGAAAATGGAGGTCTTTAAGTCACAATTTCGGAAAATTAGAGGTAATAGTAATTAGAGGATAATGGACCTAAAAATTGTTTTTACTGGAATGATTTATGACATACCTTCAAGGTATGTCCATCATATAAAAGTGCATGTGTTACTGAAAAATTCAGAGATGGACGAGTCAACAACCGAGTTCGACCCTCAACAAGGATGAAAACAAGTGCTTTTATGAGTGAGGGACAAGACTCGACCGATGACAAAAGGCTTACACCTTCCGTCAACGAATTCATTGACTTATCGACTATCTATGTTTTTCGGAATATGGTGAAAGAGGAAGGAATGGGAAAATTTGGTGTCACCCAAAATGGAGTGGAGAAAGAGGTCACAGAAAAGGATTTGGTTACTGTCAATGTTTCCGGTGATAGATTGGTGAGTTTCGATTTTTGAGTTGAAAAGTGAATTGAAGGACGTTAAGGAAAACGGAAATATTTCAAATCAAAAATTGGATGAGCTAATTAATTTAATTCAGTCCAAAAATGAGGTTAAAGACCAAAAGGGTGAGAGTGGTAAGAGGAATGCCAATTTTAGGGAGGATGATCACGATAGACCTAAGAAGATAACAGATCTGAAATTGTTTATCAGTGAAGCACCATTCTTTGATGGTATAAAGATTGATGAGTTGGATGCTTGGGTTTTTCATATGGAGTATTATTTGGAATCTAGGAATTGTGATCGCGATGATTACATTTTTTTTGTTGTTAGCTGTCTGAAAGGTGATGCTCAAATTTGGTATTACACTCACAAAAGGTCTAATTTGATTCTTGATAATGTTGATTGGGAAGCTTTTAAAACCGCAATCAAATCACGTTTCTTGTCTGTCACTTATAAATCTAAAATGAAGCAGCCTGGATCTGTGAAAGATTATGTTGTGGAATTTGACTCATCTAGTTTTCATGTCATGGGTTTGACTGATGAAATGGCTAAGTTCTATTTCTTGAATTATTTGAATTCAATACTGAAATCTGAACTAAAACATCAAAAAAATAATAATTTGAAGAAACTACAAGATCAGGCATTGGAATTAGAGGATCACTTGGGGTATAATTGTGAAACTCGATCACTCAAATTAAATTTCAATGAAGTATCAGAGTGGAGTGAAGAAAAAATTGAGGAAGAGAGTCTGAATGCAAGTCTTAAGAATAGGCAAAATATTTTTAGGGGAAATCAGAGGGGTGGACAGAGTGTTAATGCACGAAATAAATTTCACAATAGAGGTGGCTACATCAAGAGTCCTAAACCAAGCATTATTGCTCAAAAACTAAATCTTACCATACCCATATGCTCTACTTGTCATAAAAGGTGTCATAAGGCATTTGAGTGTGCACAACTGAAGAATAATAACTATTATAACTGTGGAGAGGAGGGACATTTCAGCAGAGAATGCAGAAAACCAAAAAAGAAAGTCACTTGTTTTAAATGCGACGGTCCAGATTATTACTCTGAAAACTGTACAGATGAGGGATCTCTTAAAACAGTTGATTTCAATGAAGGTCTTCAGGAAGATAATGCATTATACCTAGCTGAGCGGGAAGCCCAGAAGGTGGGAAACGGAAAGTACTAGCTGAAAGTCCTTAGTTGAGTCGACCAGATCCAAAGGTTAAGGATTCAACTTTGGAGGGCAAGCTAATGAATGGAAAGGCTAGGATAGCTGAATTTATTATGATGCTAACTACACTCTATAGTTTGAACAATCTTTTTGATGAAACTCTTAACAACATACCTATGCTATGAAAATTAAGTAACGATGACACAAGACACAATTTGATCAGATTCGAGTCTTTAGTGGAAGGAAAACCATTGAGAATTACGGTAGATTCAGGTGCTACACATAATTTTATTTCACATAAGTTTGTAGAGGAATATTAAATTCCTAAAGTCATAAGGGAAAAACCTTTGCATGTTCAGGTGGCAAATGGTAATAAGTCCACATTAGATATACAAACTGACACTATAGAAGTTGATTTCCAAGGTTATAAAATGAAAGTTGTGTGTGAAATAATAAATTTGGGTAGTGAGGAGCTAATACTAGGAAAGCACTGGCTAACAGAACATAACCCTCAAATTAATTGGGAATTTAACAACTTGAAAGTGAAGTTTGGTAATCGTTGGAGGGTTTTGCAAGCATTATCTTCTAAGAAATTACATAGGAATCATATAAATAACATAACCAGATTAGGAGTGGAAGATTTGATTTCTGCTAAACAATTTAAAAAGCACTTAAAAGATAAACCAAATCATGCTTTCTTGTCATTAGTAACTAAGGCAATTACTGATGGAGGGGGGGGGGGAGAAAACACTAACATTGATGTCATCCTAAATGGAAACCACTAAAACTCTCGAAACACTAAAATCTGATTTTGTAACTGACATTAATGCACCTGATACTGTTGTTAAAGATTTGGTTTTTGACTTTCGAGATGTTTTCCCAAGTGATTTACCCTTAGAAAGGACACCTTCCCAAGATGTAGAACATGTTATTAACCTTGAAACAAGGATGTAATCCTCCTATCACAGGAATTTATAAGCACTGTTTCTTTAAGCACAAAGAGTTAAAGAAACAGATCAAGGAGCTTTTGGGGAAAGGACATATTCAGCCCAGCAAATCACCGTACGGAGCACAAGTTCTCTTCGTTAAAAAGAATGACGGAACGTTGAGAATGTGTGTCGTCTATCGTAGTCTGAACAAGATTACGGTGAAGGATAAACATCCGTTACCTTTAGTTTTTGATTTAATAGATCTTTTAATGGGTGCTAAATTTCTTTTTTTGATTGATCTGCGTAGTGGCTTTAATCAAGTGCCAATTAGAATCAAAGATGTTGATAAAACTACTTTTAGAACTAGAGTCTGTCATTTTGAATGGAAGGTGATGCCATTCGGCTTAACGAATGCATCACCTAGTTTCCAAAGACATTGAACCAAACCTTTGCAGGTTACATGGATGAGTTTGTTCAACTGTTTATGATGCATTCTTATTTACAGTGAATCTAAATAACAACATGTAATTCATTTAAGAAAAGTGTTAGAAAGGTTAAGAGAAAGGAAATTATATGAAAAATTGTCAAAATCCAGCTTTCTTAAAAGTGAACAATTATTTTTGGGACACATACTTAGTGGGGAAGGTGATAAATTAGATACATCCAAAACTATAGCAATCCAAAATTGGAAGCAACCTACTAATGTCACGGAAGTTAGATCATTTTGGGATTGGCCACTTGCTACAGGAAATTTATCAAAAACTGTAGTATGATCGCCGCACCTTAGACGGATTTACTTCGGGAATAGGAGACGTTTGTGTGGGGGGCTAATCAAGAGAGAACATTCAAATAACTAAAAGGGAAGTTGACCTCTTCCCCTACATTGGTGTATCCTGACCCTGCTGGGGAATTTGAAGTTCTGATCATTACTGATGCATCGGATAAAGGTCTAGTTGCAATCATAAGTCAAAAAGTTGGCAAACATTTTCACCCTATTGTTTTTGAGTCCAAGAAATTCAATGATGCTGAAAAGAATTATCTAGCACAAGAAAAAGAATTACTTGCAATGTTTCATGCATTGGTGAAATGGCGTTGTTATTAGCATAATAAAGAATTTACAATTCACTATGATAATAAGACACTCTCCTATCTACATAGATTAAGTGATGCACAGATTATGACTGGCAGACAAGTGACAAGGTTTGGCTTTCAACAACTCATTACAAGTTTAAGATCGAGCGACAATCGGATCCTACAGGGAAATTTGCTCCTAAGTACATCAGACCATTTACTGTAATCGAGATGATATCGTCAGTTGCTGCCAACTTGGACTTTCAACCTTCAACAAAAATTCATCAAGTGATACACATCAGTCAGTTGAAACCTGCAAATCTTCGACCAACTAAAGGAGAATTGGAATTGGATCCCTCAATATTTACAAAACCTGAGGTCCACAGATGGGTAATAGATTGGGTTGGTCAACGGTTTAAAACTGGCAATGATATTCTTACAAGTGCATTATCTAGGAAGGCCAGAAGATGAGTTAACTTTATAAGATAAAATTTTTGAGTTTTTACAATGGTATTGGAGAGATAGTAATATAGAATTCCCGTCTTAAGAATGAAATGTGTTTTAACTAAGGTTAGTTAAATATAAAGAGGGGATGATGTAACAGTAATAGTGGATAGAACTTGTTCGTAAATAGGTAGTTAAGTGTTACGAAGAAATATTTTGGAATTTGATAGACGTCCGCGAATGAATCGCACGATTTAGGGTTGTATTTTATAAGATATAGTGATTGGTGTACTTAGGCAACAACGCAAGGTCAAAATAATGATTGGGTGTTCATTGATTACGAGTTAAGGGTCAAACTAGCCGCGGAATTTAAGGCGTACGTTTATGAAGTACCAATACTACATCAATATTTCGTTTGGTGTGCACGATGGTTCCTTTCATACATTATTTAATACGATTTGTCACTTTTCATTTTATGGAATTTCGGAGGAAGTTTCGCGTGCAAAATTTGCGACGCACTTTGTGAGAAATGGCGTTTCGTTTGGCGCGAACTTTTGCACATAAATGTTACGTATTGAAACATGGCGTTTGATTGGTTAGATAATCTGACTGCACCCCTGTGCAATCTGGACTCCGTTGAGTCCACAGCAAGAAGAATCACTGAAAACGCCCAACCTGGCGATTAGTTATGGAGTGGACAAGATGCCAATATTTATACAAGCTTATTAGAAGAGAGGCGGCTACCTCCTCAATCTACTAAGTCATAAACCCTCTCACAACTCCTATATACTGAGGTACGGAACCAATCAGAAGACTGTACACTACAGAAAGGTACTATGACCGATGTACTTTTTGTACGACCTGTGTACGACAAGGCCATGGAATGGACGCCTCTCTCATTCGGACTTGTCCTCATGCTCACCGGGTTTTCCTCTTCTCAATGACATTGGCGGCCATTCCGGGATCTCGACGATGGTGCAGACCGTCAGATCAAAACCAGCTCTAAACGACAACCGTTCAAAAAACAAATGGCTGGTACATTTGTTTCTTGCGAACTAAAACTCCAACTAGTTTTTATGTATTCTATTTGTAATTTCGTTAATCGGATTAGTCGCCTATGTATTGCTTAAATAGCAATCACACCCCATGTACCTTAACGGACTACTACGACAGACTGGTAAGGGTTGACGGCTACGCCTCGCCCTAACGGTCGAAGGTTCGAGTCTAGTAAAAATCGATGGCTATTTTATTATTTTCTAGGTCTAAATTGAAATATAGAAAGAAGCCGAGGAAGTCTGCCGCTAACTTCTCTCTCCAACTCCCACACTTGTTGCAGTCATTGAGAAGTTGGAGAGGAAGCTAGAGCCATGGCTACCTAGGCTATTAAGAGGTTTACGGGAAATATATTAGTTAATTTAGAGATATGTAGGTTTATTTACTAAAAGGTGGTGTTTGTCGGTAACACGATCTGATCTTGGTACCTGCCCACCATCAGAACGCCGACAACCAGGAGCTTTAGCCGTTAAGTCTAGAAGTTACGATACATACTATTGGGTTTGATATTTATTTAAATGTTACCACGTAGGACAATTCATTTAACGACAGATGTTTGCGGTTACATAGAACCTGTTATGTAAACGTACGGATTTTGGTATGGACAAAAAAGAAGTACCGCGCATTTTGTTTCTTCTACGAAACAAATACTGCACAAGCATTTATGACAGCTACGATTGAAATTTGTATTCAATCGGACAGCCGAAAAGAAAGCCGAGATCGCGAAAGAGATTCTCGGCAGTTTTTGGTCATCGCCACATCAAATGACACGTGGCGCGATTACATTGGATTGCCGCATCTCCGAGAATTACATGACCGAATCCGTATATGCCATGTGTCGATATTTAGGCCATGTCGTACAATATCCGTACAAAAAGTACACCGACAGCTGTACTTTTATGTACGCCAGTGCAATGTTATTGGTGCCGTACACCAGTAGATAGAGTTTGTGAGAGAGATATGACTTAGAAAAATTGGTAGATAGGACCCTCTCTCCCAAAGAGCTTCTGTACAAAAGTTCAACTTTGACCCTCTATAACTTACTGCTCAGGGGAGCGAATTCAAAGATTCTTTTTGCAATCGACTTACAGGAGTCTTGCCTTTACAAGGGTGATGGTGGTTAGAGCTTTTGATTGACACGGTGACTGTTATTTGTGCTGAAAGACAAAGGGGTCAAGGTTATCGTAGAGGCTTCGTGTGAGCTGCTTACTCTGAGGTCCTATGGAGGTCTCAGAGTTAAAGGTTATGGGCCCACCAATAGGGTGCCCATATTCTATGGAGCAGGCTTCATATACTGGAAAAGTATGATGACACGAGCTCTATGTGAGAAAAGGTTTTGGGGAACAGTGAGTGGACGGGTGAGGCGTCTATCCAGTCTTGGGATACCTCCAGGGTTTACAGGAGGCAGATTCACTAGAGATGCAGATCCATCTTCAACGGAGGAGACAAAGGAAGGAGAGGTGGTGGACAAAGGAAAGGAGAAGGAGACGACCACACCAATAGCAACTGGTTCGGCATTCATGTCACCTATTCCGAGGAACGAGGAGAATGATAGTGATACTTGGGACTTAAACAATATGGCGACAAAACACTTCATCCTCCGCCACCTTACTCATGGACTTGCATGTCCTCATTTGCAGGTAGAAAGGGCATCCGATCTTTAGATGGCTCTCATAGAGATGTACCGAAGTGGTAAGATTCAGCAAAAACAGTTGGCTGATCAGAAAGTTAAAGAGTACGTATACAAAGGGGGGAAGATGTTGGATTTTTGCAACGAGCTTGCTAAACATTTCATGGAGCTAGAGAGTGCTCGAAAAGATTTTAGTGAATAAGAAAAGGTTTACTGTCTACTGATGAAGTTACCCGATGAGTTGGAGAACATAGTGAACCGTGTGCAGGACTTGCCAGACTCAAGGTGGATATGGAACTCAAAGGTAGGAATGATTCTCGTTTGGGAGAATACAATTGAGATCCGAAGGGGAGGAAAGAGTGGGCAAGCCTTGGCAGCTGGGACCAACTGGAGGAACAAGGATTCTCGGAGACCGATGGGAAATTACGTAGGGGGGGAGAAGAAATATTAGACCAACGAGTTCGGACCAAAGGCTCCCAAGGGTTTATGTCATTTATATAAGAAACCACGACACTATATGGCGGAGTGCCTTAAACTAATCGCGCTTCGGTTAAAGGAGGGGGAGACCGGTGGAACCTCGAGAGGAAAGAAAAAGGCCCTTGTGACATTGGTACATGAGGTGGAATCCGAAGACGAAGACGATGAGCTCCTATTGGATGAGGAGTTGGAAGCAACAAACGAGGTAGAATTTCCACAAAAGCATAAATGTGTTTACGGTGGATTGAAAGGTGAAGCAGGCTGGATTGTAGATTCAGGTGCCTCCATGCACATGTGTAAGGATAAACACCTGTTCACTAAGATAAGAAAGATTCCCACCGTAGAGATAGAGTACGGGGATGGGAGGATAGTCACTACTACTCTTGTAGGATCGGTAGATCTGAAAGTGTTGGAAGAAGGAAAGAGAGCCATGGTTACATTCTCAGATGTATTGTTTATTCCGGAGCTAAACAAAAACCTCATATCTACGTTGTATTAGATGATAAGGATTTTGATTTTAGCATTAGGAAAGGAGTCTTTATTGTTAGTTTTGAGGAGGAAGTTTATTTCACCGCTGAAAAAGGTAGCCAAGTGATGATTAGGCTGATTTTAAGCAATGAAAAGAAAAAACTTTATTATGTTGGTGTTCATGTTATAATGATGTGCCATAAGAGGCTTGGGCATGTAAATCTAGATAAGCTAAGAGGAAAGAAAAAGATGGGAGTGGTGGAAGGATTTTAGTTCAGTGAGAGTGAGAATCTAAATGATTGTAGTGGATGTGCTAAAGGTAAAGCACGCAGATTGCCCTTTCCCAAAACAGCCACCTATAGGGGAGAAAAAATTCTAGATTTAGTACACACAGATATTTAGGGAACGACCAAAGTGCCCTCACCAAGGGGGAAGAGATTTATGATGACTTTCATTGATGATTGGTCTCCGTATTCTAGCGCGGATTTTTTGAAAAACAAGTCAGTAGCTCAGGATTGTTTTAGAAAATATAAAGCATGGAGTGAAAAACTCCATGAAACTCCAATCAAGAGAGTAAGGAGTGACAATGGCGGAGAGTATACTTCTAACCAGTTTGAGAATTTTCTGAGGGAAGATAAAGTCCAACACCAAAAGACAGTTCCAGAAAATCCAGAACAGAATGCGGTAAGATAGAGTCCAACACCAAAAGACAGTTCCAGAAAATCCAGAACAGAATGCGGTAGCTGAAAGATTAAATAGGACACTAAGTGATAGTGCTAGAAGTATGTTGTCGGAAAAGAAGAAAGGAAAAAGGTTTTGGGTCGATGCAATGAACTCTGCTAATTACCTCAAAAATAGAGTTCTTACTTCAGTTATAAAAGATCAAACACCTTATGAGAGATGGACAGGCCGGAAACCTGACATATCTCACTCAAAGGTTTTCGGCAGCCAAGTATTCAGTCTTGATATAGATCGGTCTAATCGGAAGCTAAATCCTAAAGGAAAACCGGGATACTTATTAGGATATGATGAGGATGTTAAAGGATATAGAGCTTATAATCTAAAATGTGAAGATATATTCTTAGTAAAACATCTAGTAGTTATGGATGAAGGAAAGTCCATGGATCCCTTCAAGTATACAAAGTAAGTAAAAATTAGATTTGAGTCATAAAATTCCGATGACTTTCAACTTCCTAACTATCCAAGTTTTATAGAAGATGACATTCTTACAGGTACAAATCAGACCGAAAAGGACTCGGCTGTAGAAACTCCAGTGACAACTCTACCCGAAGCGGAAGACGTGATGGAAATCGATACGGAATTAAGGGATAGGGGAGAAGCCGAGATTGTTTGAAAGAACCCACGAGAACCATCTATTCCGGCCAAAGATTTTAAAAGGGGGAGGAGAAGTAGTAAAAGATAAGAAGAAAAACAAGTTAATAACAAGGTAATAAAACTATCTCATCATGATGAACCTTAAACTTATGGAGAGGCAATGGCTTGTCCAGAAAGGAACCGGTGGAAGACAGCCATCAATGAGGAGATGGCCTCAATTATGGCAACCGATACTTGGGAGCTTGTGGACTGTCCACCTAACAGAAAACCAATCGGTTGTGAGTGGGTATTCAAATAAAAACTAAACCCGGATAACACCATTGAGCGTTACAAAGCCCGATTAGTGGCAAAAGGATTTACATAGAAAGAAAGAATCGACTACGAGGAAACCTTTGCCCCGGTCGTCAAAATTTCCCTCCGTCCGCATACTTCTTAGTCTAGCAGCAGCGGAAGACATGGAGGTGCACCAAATGGAGATCAAGACAACCTTTTTGCATGGAGAATTGGAAGAGGAGATCTTCATGCGACAACCCGAAGGATTTGTGGAGGAAGGAGAGGAGAGTAAGGTATGCCGGCTGATTAAATCCCTTTACGGTTTGAAACAGGCGCCTCGACAGTCGAATAAGAAACTTGATGAGATTCTTACTCGTCAGGGATAGATTTCGATCTGCTTAGATCACTCAATCTATGTTTTTGAAGATGAGGAAGGTATTACATTTATTGCAATTTATGTCGATGATTTACTTATTTAAAGTAAATCAATGGAAAAAATTAATGAACTGAAAACCAATCTTAAGGGGAGATTTGAAATGAAGGATATGGGAGAAGCAAAATATATTTTGGGAATTCAAGTAGAAAGAGACCGAGAAAGAAGTTTATAAGATTGACTCAAAAGGAAGAAATAGAGAACATGCTGGAAAATTTTCAGATAGATAAAGCTAATAGTTCTACAACTCCAATGGAGTTAAAGAAGGGAAGTGAGGGGAGTAAGGAAGAAGGAGTCATAGTCTTACACGAGAAATTATCTCCTGAAGAAAAGAAGTTCTTGCAGACTATTCCTTACAGGCAAGTAGTGGGAAGCCTAATCTATTTTATGAATTGTACCCGGTCGGATTTAGCTGCAGCTGTAGAAGTACTGAGTAGAAGTTTAAATGCTCCCACTAAGAAGGATTGGGAGGTAGCTAAGAGAGTACTTTAATATTTGATAGAAATTAGGGATCTATGATTGCATTTGGGTGAGGAGAATACTGGCATCACTACTTGGAGTGATGCTACTAATGGTGATGCTTCGATGAGGAGATGTACTTCTAGATATGTATTATATGTGGTTGATGGGGCTTGCTGTTAGAGTAGCAAACAGCAAAAGGTTATTGCTCAGTCCACCATGGAAGCTGAGTATATGGCCTCTTGCTCTGCTGTAAAAGAATTGATGTGGGTCAAGTCTTTGCTTGGTGAGCTTGGTCACCTTAAGAGTGGTGTGCAAAAATGTTTTTGTGATAATCAAGCTGCAATCGCTATATTCTGCCAATCCTAAACATCATTTTAAAGCTAAACACATGGACTTTATACTCACCTTTGTTAGAGAGAAAGTAGAAAACAAAATAATCAGTTTGGAGTACCGACCAAATAGTGAGATGGTAGCAGATATGATGACCAAACCTGTGCCTTCCCCTAAACTAATTTTCAGCAAGGAGAAGTGTGGTCTGAAATTAAAGATTGATTAGAAAATAGAGGGAGTGTAAGAAATCGATGGTTATTTTATTATTTTCTAGGTCTGAATTGGAATATAGAGTGAAGCCGAAGAAGTTTGCTTCTAACTTCTCTCTCCAACTCCCACACTTGTTATAGTCACTGAGAAGTTAGAGAGGAAGCTAGAGCCATGGCTACCTAGGCTATCCAGAGGTTTACGGGAAAAAGATTAGTTAATTTACAGATTGGTAGGTTTATTTACTAAAAGGTGGTGTTTGTCAATAAGATGATTTGATTGTGGTACCTGCCAACCGTGAAAACGCCGGCAGCCAGTAGCCTTAGCCGTTAAGTTTAAAAGTTACGATACATACTATTGGGTTTGATTTACCACGTAGGAAAACTCATTTAACGGCGGATGTTTACGGTTACATAGATCCCGTTAGGTAAACGTACGGATTTTGGTATGGACAAGAAAAAAGTACCGCGCATTTTGTTTCTTGTACGAAAAAATACTGCACAAGCATTTATGAAGGCTACGATTGATATTTATATTCAATCGGACGGCCGAAAAGAAAGCCGAGATCGCGAAAGAGATTCTCGACGGTTTTTGGTCATCGCCACATCGAATGACACGTGGCGCGATTACGTTGGATTGTCGCATCTTCGAGAATTACAAGACCGAAACCGTATATGACATGTGTCGACATTTAGGCCATGTCGTACAATATCCGTACATAAAGTACACCGACAGCTGTACTTTTATGTACGCCAGTGCAATGTTATTGGTGCCGTACACTAGTAGATAGAGTTTGTGAGAGAGATATGACTTAGAAAAATTGGTAGATAGGACCCTCTCTCTCAGAGAGCTTCTGTACAAAAGGTCAAATTTGACCCTCCATAACATACTGCTCAGGGGAGCAAATTCAAAGAATCTTTTTGCTATCGACTCAAAGGAGTCTTGCCTTTACGGGGTGAAGGTGGTCAGAGCTTTTGTTTCCCAGGGTGGCTATTATTCGTGCTGAAAAACAAAGGGGTCAGGGTTATCCTAGAGGCTTCGTGTGAGCAGCTTACTTTGAGGTCTTATCGAGGTCTCAGAGTTGCAAGTCCTGCTGAACTCAACCTTTTTGGTTGAGAGTGACTTAGGTCACTCTCAAGCCGTACCTATGGAGCTAAGGGAGCCATGGCTCTACCGCCCTTTCTTTCTTTCAGTGACTACTACAAGTATGGGGGCTAGTAAGAGAAGGTGGAGGCAGGCAGCCTGTGCTTTCTTTTTCATATTTATTTTAATTAAGACCTAGAAAATACCTCCTTTAAATCTAGTGATTTCAACCCTCCCCTTATTTTCTAGTTTATTTTTAGTTTCTCTTTTAATCCACACTTTTCTCAACAGTACTTTAGCTTGGAAGATGGCACAGGCTTTGTCATCATATTAGCCACCATTTCCCCATCACTCCTATACACCAAATTCACAATCTTATTTTCTACCTTTTCCCTCACAAAACTCAATCTTATGTCCATATGCTTAGCTTTGAAATGATGTTTTGGATTGGCTGCAATTGCAATTGCAGCATGATTATCACAAAACACCACATGCACTCTCTTCTTCATGTACCCCAATTCTTGCAACAAAGACTTCACCCACATAAGCTCTTTCACAGCTGAACAAGAGGCCATGTACTCGGCCTCTATAGTGGAATGGGCATCAACCTTTTGTTGCTTGCTGCTCCAACAGCAAGCACCTTCTCCCACATACAATACATACCCTGAAGTGCATCTTCTCGTAGGTGCATCTTTATAACTGGCATCACTCAAAGTAGTGATGTCAGTGTGCTCCCCTCCCAAATGCAACCACAGATTCCTAGTTCCCACCAGGTATCTCATTACTCTCTTGGCTGCCTCCCAGTCTCTCTTTCTGGGATCATTAAGACTCTTACTGAGGACTCCAACTGCTGCTGCTATATCAGGTTTGGTACAATTCATAAAGTAAATCAAACTTCCTACAATATATCTGTAAGGAATAGACTTCATAAACTGCCTCTCTTCTGGTCTCATCTGATCATCTAGCATTATCACTCCTCCTTCTACACTCCCATCACTTACTTTCTTCAAGTCCATGGAAGTAGCATTCTCCGTCTGAAATTTCTCCAGCATATTACCTATAGCCACTTTCTGAGTAAGTGTGATTATCCTCTTCCCCCTATCCTTTTCCTTTTGAATTTCCCAGAATATATTTAGCCTCCCCTAAATCCTTCATGTCAAATCTACTTCTAAGATCTTTCTTTAGTCTATTTATCTTTTCCATAGACTTACTCAATACTAGCAAGTCATCCACATAGATTGCAATAAAAATCACTCCATTCTCATCCTCAAACATATAAATAGAATGGTCAGAACTGATCCGAATGCACCCTAGACTGGTAAGAAACTCATCTAGTTTCTTATTCCATTGTCTAGGGGCTTGCTTTAGTCCATATAAGGAATTTATAAGTTTGCAGACTTTGCTTTCCTCTCCTTCTTCTACAAAACCTTATGGTTGCCGCATGAAGATTTCCTCCTCCAGTTCACCGTTGAGGAAGGCGGTCTTTATATCCATCTGATTTATTTCAATGTCTTCCATTGTTGCTAAACTAAGGAGAATCCTTACAGATGGGAATCGAACTACCGGAGCAAAGGTCTCCTCATAATCTATCCCCTCTTTTTGGGTGAACCCTTTTGCCACCAGCCGAGCCTTATATCTCTCGATGGTGTTATCTGGGTTCAGTTTCAGTTTAAATACCCATTTACACCCAATAGGTTTTTTTGTCTTGTGGACAGTCCACCAGCTCCGAAGTATTTGCCTCCATTATTGAAGCCATCACATCATTTATGGCTCTGACCCATCTTTCTTTCTCTGGACTGTCCATTGCCTCCGAGTATGACTCAGGCTTATCTGGGTGAGAAAGCTTTGTTACCTTGTGAGCAGCCTATTTTTCTTGAAGCCTTTTGCTGCTCCTCCGTTCTCCCTCAAAGTCTGAAGCTAGAATGGAGGGAAGTCTTACACTCCTCCGCACTGTCTCATCAGCTCCCCTATCCATGAAAACTGGTTTTGACTCCTCTTCCTCTCTCTCCTCAAAGTGTGTAGGAATATGAGGGGATTCTCGTATATCTCCCCTAGCTTTTATCTCCCTGGAGCTGCAATCATGTTTTCAATAGTTTCCCTTCTGGGAAGATCTAAGTCATCCTCACTCTCGGACTCAAAACTGATTCTGATTTTCTTAGTGTATTTGAAGGGATCAAAAGACTTCCCTTCATTCATGACAACTATATCATTTACCAGAATGATATCTTGTTTAGCTAAGTCATAGACTCTATATCCTTTGACATCCTCGTCATATCCCACAAAATATCTTGGTTTCCCTTTAGCATCTAGTTTCCAATTTTTCTTATCTATGTCAAGACTGTAAACTTGACTACCGAATGCTTTCAAGTTAGAGATATTGGGTTTCCTTCCAACCCATCTCTCATAAGGGGTCATCCCTTTAACAGTTGTAGTGAGGACTATATTCTTAATGTAATTAGCACAGTTCATGGCTTCTGCCCAAAATCTTCTTCCTATTTTCTTATCTGCCAATATACTGCATACACTATCCCCTAAACTCCGGTTTAACCTCTCAGCTACCCTATTCTGTTCTTAAAAATTTGGTACAGTTTTCCGATGCTAAACTCCCTCATCTCTCAAATAATCCTCAAACTGGTTAGAGGTGTACTCTCCCCCATCATCACTCCTTATTCTCTTAATGGGGGTTCCGTGCAACTTCTCACTCCAGGCTTTGTATTCTTTAAAGTGTTTTTGAGTTTCAGACTTTGTTTTTAAGAAGTAGACTCTAGAATATCTGGACCAATCATTAGTAATTGTCAACATATACCTCTTCCCCCAAACCGAAAGTACTATTGTTGGTCCCCAGATATCTGTGTGGACCAGATCTAGTACTTTCTCACCTCTATATGGGGCAATTTTGGAAAAGGGAAGTCTGTGAGCCTATTCTTGGGCATAGCCATTACAATCATCCATCATTTCATTCTCCCCATACAAAATGCCTTCTACTACACCCAACTTCTTCATTTCCCTCAGTCTATCAAAATGCACATGTCCCAAACATTTATGCCAGATCATCAAGCTCGGGACACCACCATAGTAAGCACTTTTCTTTCCATTACTCAGGTTAAGTCTAAACCTTCCTTGGCTACACTTATCTGTTGTGAAGTAGACTTCATCTCCATACTTAGCTGTAAAGACTTCCTTTCTAGTGAAGGTATCAAAATCCTTGTCATCTAATATAGAGGTAGACACAAGATTCTTACTCACCTAAAGAATTTAGAGCACATCTGAGAAGGTGAGAATAGAAGTCTTACCCTCTACTAAGACTTTCGGGTCTACCGAGCCCACTAGATCTGTGGAAATTACTCTCCCATCACCATACTCTATTTCCACAATAGAGATCTTTCTTAGCTTAGTGAAAAGGTGTCTGTCACGACAAATAGGCATGGATGCACCTGAGTCGATAATCCATCCCTCCTCTGAAGTTTCCCGAATTGCTCCAAGGGCACACTTCTGTTTCCGAAGGATCTCCTTCTCCTCTAGATTCTCGTCAAGAAGAAGCTCCCCATCTTCCTCCTCGGAAGATTCGTCCTCCTTGGTCTCTCCTTTTTCTCATGTGACCACAAGTGCTTTCTTCTTCCCTCCGGGAAAACCCCCTCCACGATTTTCTTGAAGCCTCAGCTCCGATAGCTTGATGCAATCAGCTATGAAGTGCTCGGTTTTTTGCAGAAATGGCAAAGGCCCTTTGGAGTCCTCGGCTCTCCATATTGGTTCTTTTCCCCTTTGAAGTTGTTGTACGGCTTCTTCGGATCCTTCCTCCACCGGTCCGTTCCCGCAGCTAGAGCTTGAACGCTCTTTCCTCCTCTTCGGATCTCAATGGTGCACAAGTATCATTTGGACGACGGTGTTCCACTTCCAAGCACTATCATCCATTTCTTGCACTCGGTACACTATATTTTCATACTCCTCTGGCAGCTTCATGATGAGAGTGTTAACTTTCATCTTCATAGTGCTTGTCTATCCGGCACTTTCCATCTCCATGTACAGACAAGAGAGACCGCTGCAATAGTCGAACATCTTTCCTCCTTTGAAAGTGTAACTCGTCAGCCTTTGCTCAACCAGCTGGAGCTCTTGAATGATCTTTGCTCTATAGATCTCCACTAAGGTCATCCACAACTCCTCGGCCTTGAAGATGTGAAGGTGAGAGGTCTCCAAAGCTTGAGTGAGGTGCCTTTGAATGAAGTGCTTGGCATTCATGTTGGTGTACTCCCACATCTAAATATCATTTTCCTCGGTCTTCACGGCCACCGCTCCAGGTGCCGTGGCAATAGGAGTGAGAGGTGTCTCCTTTCCTTTCCCCTTTTTGGACACACTGCTGTCCCCATCATCTGTCTCCTCCGTTGGAGCAGATCGTGCTGAAGAAAACCTCACTCCTCCAAACCCTGGTGGAGTTCCTTGAGACGGACGTTTCACTTGTCCACTAACAATACCTCAATATCGTTTCTCACACAATGCCCTTGTCATCATAGCTTCCCAGTAAATGAACCCAGATCCGTTGAATATAGGCACCCTAAAGGGTGGGCCCATAACCTGCAATTCCGTGTCGCCCATTTGGACGAAAACTAAGGAAGCCTCTAGGTAGTTTTCAGCTAACCCACTTTCAACTAGAGAACCTGCCACCCAAGCAGACAAATAGATAATCTAACTGCACCCTTGTGCAGTTTGGACTCCTCTGAGACCACAGCAAGAAGAATCACTAAAAACGCCCAACCAGGCGATTAGTTATGGAGTGGACAAGATGCCAATATTTATACAAGCTTATTGGAAGAGAGGCGGCTACCTCCTCAATCTACTAAGTCCTAAACCCTCTCACAACTCCTATCTACTGAGGTACAGAACCAATCAAAATATTGTACAGTACAGAAAGATACTACGGCCGATGTACTTTCTGTACGGCCTGTGTACGACAAGGCCATGCAGTGGACGCCTGTCTCCTTCGGACTTGTCCTCATGCTCTCCAAGATTTCCTCTTCTCAATGACATCGTGCCACGTGTCGCGAGGTCATGTTACGACCGAACACCGCCAAAGCGGCCATTCCGGGATCTCGGCGATGGTGCGGGCCGTCGGATAAAAACCAGCTTTAAACAACAGCCGTTCAAAAAACAAATGTCGGATACGTTTGTTTCGTGCGAACTAAAACTCCAACTAGTTTCTATATATTCTATTTTTAATTTGGTTAATCAGATTAGTCGCATATCTATTGTTTAAATAGCTACCAAACCGGATGTACCTTAACGGACTACTATGATAGACTGGTAAGGGTGATGGCTACGCCTCGCCCGACCGGTCGGAGGTTCGTCTCCTGCCGAACTCAACCTTTTTGGTTGAGAGTCACTTAGGTCACTCTCAAGCCTTGTCTATGGAGCTAAGGAAACCATGGCTCCACCGCCCTCTCTCTCTTTGAGTGACTATAAGAAGTATGGGGGCTAGTGAGAGAAGGTGGAAGCAGGCTGTCTGTGCTTTTTTTTTTTTTTTTTTAATTAAGACTTAGAAAATACCTCCCATAAATTTAGTGATTTCAACAATCCCGGTGTGCCTAATAATTTTGGTAATCCCGAAGGGTTTGCTAAGACTTCTTCGGCTGTTACTGATTCCACAATGTTCGTGTCTATGCCAACTGCGGCATAGGCGGTCAAGATCAGCGCCGAAAGAGCGGTATTAGGCATGGGTTGACGCGGCGAGATTAAGTGTAAACAAATTTTGTGTTCTGAAAATTTTGTTCGGTCTGTATAAAAATGATTGATCATGCATATCAACCCCCCCCTCCTACGCGAAAAATCGAGTCTTGGCCAAAAAGTCATTCATAATCATTGCACTTGGTCACCAAGGCGTGTGCATATATCTCTGCAAAATCTTTCTCCGATAGGTTTTGAAACTGAAAACAGATTGGTTCTTTTGTAATACCGAGGACCAATTCTGTGGTGCCCGCCGAGGTCAACAGACGTGTGGTTGTAGGTTGTAATTTCTCTGTTGTAAAACCCATTTTGATTGCAAAATCAGACCCAATGATAATTGGTTTTGCACTGGTGTCCATGAGAGGTAACACCGGAGCAACCCCATTGACTTTGAACACTCTTAGTTTGTTATCCAAAAAACTTATGTGTGGTGTAAGACTAGCCCGTTGTTTAAGGGTTATTGCTTGGAGAGAGAGAGAGTGTTTCATGTTGTTTTTAGAAAGCTTTAGTCCTCTCTATGCCTCAGCTGTGAGGGAGAGAGAGTTGTTCAGGACTTAAGTTATGTCCCCATGGCCTAAGTTAAGTCGTCGGTAATGTCCCCATGGCCGGAGCCCTAGGAGGTTTGGGGTTTGGCCATGTGCTCCGGTTAGGGTAAGGATTCGGATTTGGATTCGGATTCGGATAATCCATAGGAGAAGGCTTAGGTTGTTCATGAGCGTCCCACCAACAAGTCTGCATTTCTTACCTTACGACATATTTTGCAGCCTGCTCCAAAGTAAATTTGAGGCCATACGTCTCATTCAAATGGCTTTGAATGAAACGCCGAGATTGGGTGGGAAATTGTCCCACAAATTTTTGACTTGCTTCTACATCTGACACTAGGTCATGTAGGGTTTCACGTAAAGTTTCTATACGTGTTCGCATTGCCGAGGTAGTTTCTTCCGTTCTGCGTTCCAAATTCATTAGTTCTTTGACTTGATCAAGATTCTGCATTATGTACTCTTCCAGTAACAAGTTAAAAACAAATGATACAAGATCCCGTAAGGGAACCCACATAGCTGCTCGAGCAAGAATTGCTGCTCTTGTTGCCACCGTGCATTGATGAGGGACCTCAGGTATCTCCGGCGAGACTTCACTACCGGTAGAGTTATAAGCTGCGGGAACCACAGCTTCGAAAAGAATTTTTGCGCTGCCAGTTATGGCTAGCGAGCCCAAATAGGCAGGTTATTGCCCTAGTAAAGAGAACGCCACCCGTAAATCATAACAGTCTTGAAATCAGAATGCGAGATTGCGCATCTCATTATCAAAAAGCATGCAAAAGTGTGACAATGACATAGTGTCTTTGAGCCTTGAAAAATAAAACTGATTTTTACCTCCTCCAGTGACTATGGACGAGGCCATGTCCACAAAAAGGGGACCGGAGTTGGTGAGTATAGTTCCGCCCAAAGGGAAAAGCCAAGGCGGTAGATTTAGATCCCGGATATCAAGGGAGTCTATGTCCGAGTCTTCCCCCCAACAATGGGAAGAGGACGAACAGACAGGTGATGTAGATCTATGTGTGGTGGTAATACCAGATCTCGATCTGGGTGAACGTGTAAGCTAAGACTAATCAGTATGATAGGTAGATTGTAACAGAGAGAAACCAACAGGAATGGAATCTCTAGCCGGTCCACGGTAAAGACTCAAGCTTCTAGTGGTACCTGGTGGAAACTGTAAATTGTTCCAGTCTGTTGGCATGTTAACAACCAATTGTCTTATCCAATTGCAACTATATGACGAACACCAATCAAGGTCAGTGTGCAAACGCCCACTACCAGATGTACCAATCAACCACACAGGACGTTTTGAAATTCACGCAAACAGACACCACCCTACGACTCGATCTATCCTATCAACCAAACAGGACGTATTTAAATTCACGCAAACAGACACCACCCCCACAATTTGATCTATCTTGTTGTTGAAATAAGTAGTTTTTAGTATATTTTCTAGGTCTAAATTTATTAGAAAAGAAAATGTAGGCAGCCTGCCTCTATCTCTTCTCTCTCTCTTGCCCCCATACTTGTTGTAGTCACTGAAGGAGAGAGAGAGAGAGCAATGGAGCCATGGCGGCCTCAACTCCATAAGAAGCACTAAAGAGTGGCTTAAGCCACTCTCAACAAAAGGTTGAGTCCGGTAGGACTCGAACCCCCGACCGGCAGAGCGCGGCGTAGCCGTTAGCTCTAACCAGTCTGTCGTAGAAGTCCGATAGGAGATATAGGGTTTCATTACTATTTAAACTATTGTAATGTACTAGGTTCATTTAACTGAAACCCTTAAAGCCACACATTGATACAGTTCTACAAAATACGAAGTACTGTACTTGTTTGAAATGGATATCGCGCATTTTGTTTCGACAGTGAAACAAATATCGCGCAAGTATTTATTACGGCCGAGATTGAATTTTGCGTCAAATCTAACGACGCACATCATCGCCGAAATCCCGAAATGGTCATTTTGGCATTTAGTGACGTGGCATGACCTGGCGCCACGTGGGAAGACATCATTCGGTCGCGGGAATTCCGAGGAACGTACGGACGAGTGGAAAGTGGACACGCGTCCACTTAATGGCCTTGTCGTACAGAGGTCGTACAGAAAGTACATCGGCAGTAGTACTTCCTAGTACTATACAGTTTTGTGATTGGTTCGTACAGGCTGTAGATAGGAGCTGTGAGAGGGAAGTAGGAAAAACTAGGACTTAGGAAAATTTAGGTAGATAGTCCTCTCTCTCTGAGAGTTTATATAAATTGGCATCTTTGCCACCCTATAACTTATCGGCTGGTTAGCCGTTTGCAGTGATTCTTTTTGCTACGGACTCAGGGGAGTCCAGGCTGCATAGGGGTGCAGTCAAATTGTCAGTTTGACTTCTTGGGCAGAAGTGGTCGTGGCTGAAAGTGGGTTAGTTAAACACTATCTAGAGGCTTCCTGTATTCTGTAGTCCAATGGAGGACACAGAATTGCAGGTTATGGGCCCACCCTCTAGGGTGCCCACCTTTAATGGATCTGGGTTCATCTATTGGGAAGCCATGATGATGGGAGCTTTGTGTGAAAAACGATACTGGGGTATCGTGAGTGGACAAGTGAAACGTCCACCTTCGGGAACTCCACCAGGATTTGGGGGAGTAAGGTTTTCTGCAACAACGGCTGCCTCAGTGGAGGAGGCAGATGATGGGGACAGCAGTGTGTCCGAAAAGGAAAAAGGGAAGGAGACACCCCTCACTCCTATTGCCACAGTATCAGGAGCGGCGACCGTGAAGACCGTGGAGAACGATACTCAAATGTGGGAGGATGTAAACATGGCTGCCAAGAACTTCATTCTGAGGTACCTCACTCAAGGTTTGGCCACTCCTCATCTTCACATTTACAAGGCGGAGGAGTTGTGGGAGAGTTTAGTGGAGATTTATAGAGCTGGAACTATTCAGGAGCTCCAGTTGGCTGAGCAAAAGCTATTGAGTTACACTTACAAAGGAGGAAAGATGTTAGATTACTGTAATGATCTTTCTTGTTGTATATGGAAATGGAAAGTGCCGGGTGGACAGGTACAATGAAAATGAAAGTTAACACCCTTATCATGAAATTACCAGATGAGTTCGAAAACATAGTGTACCGAGTACAGGGAATGCCTGATAGTTCATGGAAATGGAACACAGTAGTCAGGATGATACTTGTGCAGGAAAACACAATGGAGATTAGGAGAGGAGGAAAGAGCATTCAAGCTCTAGCAGCAGGAGGGGACCGATGGGGGAAGGACCCGAAGAAACCTTATAGAGGGGAGAGAGATCATTCTGGGGGACAGAGGCCCCCAAAGGGTCTTTGTCATTATTGCAAAAAGCCGGGACACTTTATTGCAGATTGTGTGAAGCTATCAGAGCTGAGGCTCCAAGAGAACCGTGGAGGGGGTTCTTCCGGAGGGAAGAAAAATGCACTTGTGGTTACAAAAGTGTTAGGAGAAACCGAGGAAGAGTCATCTGAGGAGGATAGGAAACTTCTTCTTGACGAGAGTCTGGAGGAGAAGGATATTCCTCGAAGGCAGAAGTGTGCCCTTGGAGCAATCGGGGAGGCTCCACAAGAAGGATGGATCATCGACTTAGGTCCATCCATGCATATGTGTCGTGATAAAGAACTCTTCACTAAGTTAAAAAAGATTTCAACTCTAGAGATAGAGTATGGGGATATGAGAGTGGTTACTATAGATCTAGTGGGATTAGTAGATCTTAAAGTCTTAGTAGAGGGTAAGACTTCTATACTTACATTCTCAGATGTACTATACATTCCTCAGCTGAGTAAAAATCTTGTCTCTACGTCTGTGTTAGATGACAAAGAATTTGATACTTTCACTAGAATGGTAGTCTTTACAGCTAAATATGGGGATGAAGTTTACTTCACAGCAGATAAGGGTAGCCAAGGAATGTTTAGGCTTAACTTGAGTAATGAAAAGAAGAATGCTGACTATGTTGGTGTTCCTAAGGTGATGATTTGGCATAAGCGGTTGGGGCATGTGCATTTTGATAGGTTAAGGGAAATGAAAAAGCTTGGGGTAGTAGATGGCGTTCAGTTTGAGGATAATGAAATGATGGATGATTGTAGTGGTTGTGCTCAAGGTAAGGCTCACAAACTTCCCTTTCCCAAAGCCGCCACATATAGAGGTGAGAAAGTGTTAGATTTGTTCCACACAGATATTTGGGGAATTGCAAAAGTACCTTCGGTTGGAGGAAAGAGGTTTATGATGACAATAACTGATGATTGGTCTAGATACTCTAGAGTCTACTTTCTCAAAAATAAGTCTAAAGCATCAACTTACTTCAAAGAATATAAAGCATGGAGTGAGAAGTTGCATGAAACCCCATTTAAGAGGATAAGGAGTGATAATGGGGGGGAATATACCTCTAACCAGTTTGAGGAATATCTAAGAGATGGGGGAGTGTAACACCAGAAAAATGTACCATATAACCCGCAACAAAATGGGGTAGCTGAGAGGTTGAATAGAACACTAGGAGATAGTGCATGCAGTATGTTGGCAGACAAGAAAATAGGAAAAAGATTTTGGGCAGAGGCAATGAACTGTGCCAACTATATTAAGAATAGAGTCCTTACCTCAGCTGTAAATGGAGTGACACCTTATGAGAGATGGGTTGGAAGGAAACCAGATATCTCACACCTTAAAGTATTTGGTAGCCAAGTTTACAGTCTTGACACGGATAGGAAAAACTGGAAACTTGATGCTAAGGGAAAACCTGGATACTTTGTGGGGTATGATGATGATGTTAAGGGATATAGAGTCTATGACTTAGCAAAGAAAGATATCATTCTGGTCAAACACTTAGTTGTCATGGATGAAGGGAAGTCATTTGACCCCTTCAAATATACAAAGAAGATAAGGATCAGATTTGAGTCCGAAAGTGAGGAGAACTCAGTCATTCCCAAAAAAGACATGAGTGAAACTGTGATTACAGATTCAGAGGAGATCGAAGATATAGGAGACTCACCGGAAACCTCACATACTCCTATGGACTTCGAGGACATAGAAGAAGCGGGACAAGATACGGTTTTTATGGACAGGGGAGCCGATGAGACAGTGAGAAGAAATCTAAGACTTCCATCCATTCCAGCTTCGGAGTTTGAGGGAGGAAGGAGGAGCAGCAAAAGGATACAGGAAAAACAAGCTGCCCATAAGGTAACTAAGCTATCTCACCCAGATGAGCCTCAGTCTTACTTAGAGGCAGTGAATAGTCCAGAGAAAGAAAGATGGATTAGAGCCATAAATGATGAGATGGCTTCTATCATGGAAGCAAATACTTGGGAACTAGCGGATTGCCCTCCAGACAGAAAACCTATTGGATGTAAATGGGTATTTAAACTAAAACTGAACCCAGATAATACAATTGAGAGTATAAGGCTCGATTGGTAGCGAAGGGGTTCACCCAAAAAGAGGGGATTGACTATGAGGAGACCTTTGCTCCAGTTGTTCGGTTCCCATCGGTAAGGATTCTCCTTAGTCTGGCCGCAGCGGAAGACATGGAAATACACCAGATGGACATTAAGAGTGCTTTTCTTAATGGTGAGTTAGAGGAAGAAATTTTTATGAGGCAACCCGAGGGGTTTGTGGAAGAAAGAGAAGAGAGCAAAGTCTGCAGGCTCATAAAGTCTTTATATGGACTCAAACAGGCTCCCCGACAGTAGAATAAGAAACTAGATGAGTTTCTCACCGATCTGGGATACATTCGGATTAGCTATGACCATTCTATCTATATGTTTGAAGATGAGAATGGTGTCATTTTTATTGCAATTTATGTGGATGATCTACTTGTGTTAAGTAAGTCTTTGGAGAATATCAATAGGCTAAAGAAATATCTTAGGGGCAGATTTGATATGAAGGATTTAGGGGAGGCAAAATATATTTTGGGGATCCATATGGAGAGAGATAGGGGGAAGAAGATTATCAGACTTACTTAGAAAGAAGCAATAGGTAATATGTTTGATAAATTCCAGATGTAAAATGCTAACAGTTGTACCACTCCCATGAACTTGAAAAAAGTAAGTGATGGGAGTGTAGAAGGAGGAGTGATGATCTTAGACGATCAGATGAGTCCAAAGGAGAGAGAGTTCATGAAGTGTATCCCTTATAGACAGGTCGTAGGAAGTTTAATTTATTTTATAAACTGTACCAGGCAAGATATAGGGGCAGCAGTTGGAGTACTCAGTAGGAGTCTTAATGATCCTAGGAAGAGAGACTGGGAGGCAGCCAAGAGAGTCATGAGATATCTGGTTCGAACCAGAGAATTATGGTTGCATTTGGGAGGGGAGCACACTGATATCACCACTTGGAGTGATTCCAGTTATGGGGATGCAACTATGAGAAGATGTAATTATGGATATGTTTTGTATGTGGGGGATGGAGCTTGCTCTTGGAGCTGTAAGCAACAAAAGGTGGTTGCTCAGTCTACTATGGAGGCTGAGTATATGGCGTCTTGTTCTGCTGTAAAAGAACTAATGTGGGTGAAGTCATTGTTGCAAGAATTGGGATATATGAAAGTGGGAGTACATGAAATCTTTTGCGATAATCAAGCTGCAATCGCAATCGCAGCCAATCCAAAACACCATTTCAAAGAAAAACATATGGACATAAGATTAAGCTTCGTAAGAGAAAAAGTTGAAAATAAAATTTTAAATCTTGTGTATAGACCTGATGAAGAAATGGTGGCTGACATGATGACCAAACCTGTGCCCTCTCCTAAATTAAAATATTGTCGGGAGAAATGCGGGTTAAAAAAAAATTAAAATTTGACTAGAAAATAAGGGGAGTGTGAAATAAGTAGTTTTTAGTATATTTTCTAGGTCTAAATTTGTTAGAAAAGAAAATGTAGGCAGCCTGCCTCTATCTCTTCTCTCTCTCTCTCGCCCCCATACTTGTTGTAGTCATTAAAGGAGAGAGAGAGAGAGAGCAATGGAGCCATGGCTGCCTCAACTCCATAGGAAGGACTAAAGAGTGGCTTAAGCCACTCTCAACAAAAGGTTGAGTCCGGCAGGACTCGAACCCCGACCGGCAGAGCGCGGCGTAGCCGTTAGCTCTAACCAGTCTGTCGTAGAAGTCCGTTAGGAGATATAGGGTTTCATTACTATTTAAACTATTGTAATGTACTAGATTCATTTAATTGAAACTCTTATCGCCACGCATAGATATAGTTCTACAAAATACAAAGTATTGTACTTCTTTGAAATGGATATCGCGCATTTTGTTTCAACAACGAAACAAATATCGCACAAGTATTTATTACGGCCGAGATTGAATTTCGCGTCAAATCTAACGGCGCACATCATCGCCGAAATCCCGGAATGGTCATTTTGGCATTTAGTGACGAGGCATGACCTGGCCCCACGTGGGAAGACATCATTCGGTCACGAGAATTCCGAGGAACGTACAAACGAGTGGAAAGTGGACACGCTTCCACTTAATGGCCTTGTCGTAAAGAGGTCGTACAGAAAGTACATCGGTAGTAGTACTTTATAGTACTATACAGTTTTGTGATTGGTTCGTACAGGCAGTAGAAAGGAGCTGTGAGAGGGAATTAGGAAAAACTAGAACTTAGGAAAATTTAGGTAGATAGTCCTCTCTCTCTGAGAGTTTGTATAAATTGGCATCTTTGCCACCCTATTACTTATCGGCTGGTTGGCCGTTTTCAGTGATTCTTTTTGCTACGCACTCAAGGGAGTCCAGGCTGCACAGGGGTGCAGTCAAATTGTCAGTTTGCCTTCTTGGGCAGAAGTGGTCGTGGCTTAAAGTGGGTTAGTTAAACACTATCTAGAGGCTTCCTGTATTCTGTAGTCCAATGGAGGACACAGAATTGCAGGTTATGGGCCCACCCTCTAGGGTGCCCACCTTCAATGGATCTGGGTTCATCTATTGGGAAGCCATGATGATGGGAGCTTTGTGTGAAAAACGATACTGGGGTATCGTCAGTGGACAAGTGAAACGTCCACCTTCGGGAACTCCACCAGGATTTGGGGGAGTAAGGTTTTCTGCAACAACGGCTGCCTCAGCGGAGGAGGCAGATGATGGGGACAGCAGTGTGTCCGAAAAGGAGAAAGGGAAGGAGACACCCCTCACTCCTATTGCCACAGTATCGGGAGCGGCGACCGTGAAGACCGTGGAGAACGATACTCAAATGTGGGAGGATGTAAACATGGCTGCAAAGAACTTCATTCTAAGGCACCTCACTCAAGGTTTGGCCACTCCTCATCTTCACATTTACAAGGCCGAGGAGTTGTGGGAGAGTGTGGTGGAGATTTATAGAGCTGGAACTATTCAGGAGCTCCAGTTGGCTGAGCAAAAGCTATTGAGTTACACTTACAAAGGAGGAAAGATGTTAGATTACTGTAAGGATCTTTTTTGTTTGTATATGGAAATGGAAAGTGCCGGGTGGACAGGTACAATGAAAATGAAAGTTAACACCCATATCATGAAATTACCAGATGAGTTCGAAAACATAGTGTACCGAGTACGAGAATGCCTGATAGTTCATGGAAATGGATTACAGTAGTCAGGATGATACTTGTGCAGGAAAACACAATGAAGATTAGGAGAGGAGGAAAGAGCATTCAAGCTCTAGCAACAGGAGGGGACCGATGGGGGAAGGACCCGAAGATACCTTATAGAGGGGAAAGAGATAATTCTGGGGGACAGAGGCCCCCAAAGGGTCTTTGTCATTATTGCAAAAAGTCGGGACACTTTATTGCAGATTGTGTCAAGCTATCGGAGCTGAGGCTCGAAGAAAACCCTGGAGGGGGTTCTTCCGGAGGGAAGAAAAAGGCACTTGTGGTTACAAAAGTGTCAGGAGAAACCGAGGATGAGTCATCTGAGGAGGATGGGGAGCTTCTTCTTGACGAGAATCTGGAGGAGAATGAGATCCTTCGGAGGCAGAAGTGTGCCCTTGGAGCAATTCGGGAAGCTCCACAGGAACAATGGATCATCGACTCAGGTGCATCCATGCATATGTGTCGTGATAAAGAACTCTTCACAAAGCTAAGAAAGATTCCTACTGTAGAGATAGAGTTTGGGGATGGGAGAGTGGTTACTACAAATCTAGTGGGATCAGTAGATCTGAAAGTCTAAGTGGAGGGTAAGACTTCTATACTTACATTCTCAGATATACTTTACATTCCTCAGCTGAGTAAAAATCTTGTCTCTACGTCTGTGTTAGATGACAAAGAGTTTGATACCTTCCCTAGAAAGGGAGTCTTTACAGCTAAGTATGGGGATGAAGTTTACTTCAGAGCAAATAAGGATAGCCAAGGAATGTTTAGGCTTAACTTGAGTAATGAAAAGAAGAATGCTTACTATGTTGGTGTTCCTAAGGTGATGATTTGGCATAAGCGGTTGGGGCATGTACATTTTGATAGGTTAAGGGAAATGAAAAAACTTGGGGTAGTAGATGGCATTGAGTTTGGGGATAATGAAATGATGGATGATTGTAGTGGTTGTGCTCAAGGTAAGGCTCACAGACTTCCCTTTCCCAAAGCCGCCACATATAGAGGTGAGAAAGTATTAGATTTAGTCCACACAGATATTTGGGGGCCTGCAAAAGTACCTTCGGTTGGAGGAAAGAGGTTTATGATGACAATAACTGATGACTGGTCTAGATACTCTAGAGTCTACTTTCTGAAAACAAAGTCTGAAGCATCAACTTACTTCAAAGAATATAAAGCTTGGAGTGAGAAGTTGCATGAAACCCCCATTAAAAGGATAAGGAGTGATAATGGGGGGGAATATACCTCTAACGAGTTTGAGGAATATTTGAGAGATGAGGGAGTGCAGCACCAGAAAACTGTACCATATAACCCAGAACAAAATGGGGTAGCTGAGAGATTGAATAGAACACTAGGAGATAGTGCATGCAGTATGTTGGCAGACAAGAAAATAGGAAAGAGATTTTGGGCAGAGGCAATGATATATGCCAACTATATTAAAAATAGAGTCCTCACCTCAGCTGTAAAGGGAGTGACACCTTATGAGAGATGGGTTGGAAGGAAACCAGATATCTCACACCTTAAAGTATTTGGTAGCCAAGTTTACAGTCTTGACACGGATAGGAAAAACTGGAAACTTGATGCTAAGGGAAAACCTGGATACTTTGTGGGGTATGATGATGATGTTAAGGGATATAGAGTCTATGACTTAGCAAAGAAAGATATCATTCTGGTCAAACACTTAGTTGTCATGGATGAAGGGAAGTCATTTGACCCCTTCAAATATACAAAGAAGATAAGGATCAGATTTGAGTCCGAAAGTGAGGAGAACTCAGTCATTCCCAAAAAAGACATGAGTGAAACTGTGATTACAGATTCAGAGGAGATCGAAGATATAGGAGACTCACCGGAAACCTCACATACTCCTATGGACTTCGAGGACATAGAAGAAGCGGGACAAGATACGGTTTTTATGGACAGGGGAGCCGATGAGACAGTGAGAAGAAATCTAAGACTTCCATCCATTCCAGCTTCGGAGTTTGAGGGAGGAAGGAGGAGCAGCAAAAGGATACAGGAAAAACAAGCTGCCCATAAGGTAACTAAGCTATCTCACCCAGATGAGCCTCAGTCTTACTTAGAGGCAGTGAATAGTCCAGAGAAAGAAAGATGGATTAGAGCCATAAATGATGAGATGGCTTCTATCATGGAAGCAAATACTTGGGAACTAGCGGATTGCCCTCCAGACAGAAAACCTATTGGATGTAAATGGGTATTTAAACTAAAACTGAACCCAGATAATACAATTGAGAGGTATAAGGCTCGATTGGTAGCAAAGGGGTTCACCCAAAAAGAGGGGATTGACTATGAGGAGACCTTTGCTCCAGTTGTTCGATTCCCATCGGTAAGGATTCTCCTCAGTCTGGCCGCAGCGGAAGACATGGAAATACACCAGATGGACATTAAAACTTCTTTTCTTAATGGTGAGTTAGAGGAAGAGATTTTTATGAGGCAACCCGAGGGGTTTGTGGAAGAAGGAGAAGAGAGCAAAGTTTGCAGGCTCATAAAGTCCTTATATGGACTAAAACATGCTCCCCGACAGTGGAATAAGAAACTAGATGAGTTTCTCACCGATCTGGGATACATCCGGATCAGCTCTGACCATTCTATCTATATGTTTGAAGATGAGAATGGTGTCATTTTTTTTGCAATTTATGTGGATGATCTGCTTGTGTTAAGTAAGTCTTTGGAGAATATCAATAGGCTAAAGAAAGATCTTAGGGGCAGATTTGATATGAAGGATTTAGGGGAGGCAAAATATATTTTGGGGATCCAAATGGAGAGAGATACGGGGAAGAAGATTATCAGACTTACTCAGAAAGAAGCAATAGGTAATATGCTTGAGAAATTCCAGATGGAAAATGCTAACAGTTGTACCACTCCCATGGACTTGAAAATAGTAAGTGATGGGAGTGTAGAAGGAGGAGTGATGATCTTAGACGATCAGATGAGTCCAGAGGAGAGAGAGTTCATGAAGTCTATCCCTTATAGACAGGTCGTAGGAAACTTAATTTATTTTATGAATTGTACCAGGCCGGACATAGCGGCAGCAGTTGGTGTACTCAGTAGGAGTCTTAATGATCCTAGGAAGAGGGATTGGGAGGCAGCCAAGAGAGTCATGAGATATCGGGTGGGAACTAGAGAGTTATGGTTGCATTTGGGAGGGGAGCACACTGACATCACTACTTGGAGTGATGCTAGTTATGGGGACGCACCTATGAGACGATGCACTTCTGGGTATGTGTTGTATGTTGGGGAAGGTGCTTGCTGTTGGAGCAGTAAGCAACAAAAGGTGGTTGCTCAGTCTACTATGGAGGCTGAGTATATGGCGTCTTGTTCAGCTGTGAAAGAACTAATGTGGGTGAAGTCATTGTTGCAAGAACTGGGATATATGAAGGAGGGAGTGCATGAAATCTTTTGCGATAATCAAGCTGCAATCGCAATCGCAGCCAATCCAAAACATCATTTCAAAGCAAAACATATGGACATAAGATTAAGCTTCGTAAAAGAAAAAGTTGAAAACAAAATTTTAAATCTTGTGTATAGACCTGATGAAGAAATGGTGGCTGACATGATGACCAAACCTGTGCCCTCTTCTAAATTAAAATATTGTCGGGAGAAATGCGGGTTAAAAGAAAAATTAAAATTTGACTAGAAAATAAGGGGAGTGTTGAAATAAGTAGTTTTTAGTATATTTTCTAGGTCTAAATTTATTAGAAAAGAAAATGTAGGCAGCCTGCCTCTATCTCTTCTCTCTCTCTCGCCCCCATACTTGTTGTAGTTACTGAAAGAGAGAGAGAGAGAGCAATGGAGCCATGGTTGCCTCTACTCCATAGGAAGGACTAAAGAGTGGCTTAAGCCACTCTCAACAAAAGGTTGAGTCCGGTAGGACTCGAACCCCCGACCGGCAAAGCGCGGCGTAGCGTTAGCTCTAACCAGTCTGTCGTAGAAGTGCGTTAGGAGATATAGGGTTTCATTACTATTTAAACTATTCTAATGTAATAGATTCCTTTAGCTGAAACCCTTAATGCCACACATAGATACAGTTCTACAAAATACGAAGTACTGTACTTGTTTGAAATGGATATCGCGCATTTTGTTTCGACAGCGAAACAAATATCGCGCAAGTATTTATTACGGTCGAGATTGAATTTCGCATGAAATCTAACTGCGCGCATCATCGCCGAAATCCCGGAATGGTCATTTTGGCATTAAGTGACGTGGCATGACCTGGCGCCACGTGGGAAGACATCATTCGGTCGCGGGAATTCCGATGAACGTACGGACGAGTGGAAAGTGGACACGCGTCCACTTAATGGCCTTATCGTACAGAGGTCGTACAGAAAGTACATCGGCAGTAGTACTTCCTAGTACTATACAGTTTTGTGATTGGTTTGTACAGGCAGTAGATAGGAGCTGTGAGAAGGAATTAGGAAAAACTAGGACTTAGGAAAATTTAGGTAGATAGTCCTCTCTCTCTGAGAGTTTGTATAAATTGGCATCTTTGCCACCCTATAACTTATCGGATGGTTAGCCGTTTTCAGTGATTCTTTTTGCTACGGACTCAGGGGAGTCCAGGCTGCATAAGGGTGCAGTCAAATTGTCAGTTTGACTTCTTGGGCAGAAGTGGTCGTGGCTGAAAGTGGGTTAGTTAAACACTATCTAGAGGCTTCCTGTATTCTGTAGTCCAATGGAGGACACAGAATTGCACTTGTATCACCGAGTTAGTCTATTCCAAACTAACCCTTACAAGTCCGTTCACAGCTAGGTCTTAGCAGGCCACAAGAAGTCACTTTCAACCACACCAAGAAGAAACATGACACTTATGAAAGGCCATTTGTGGCCAGATTGAATAAAACAGGAAACTATCAAGGCCACCAAGGCCAGATGTAATAAAACAGGAAACTATCAGGGCCAACAAAGCCAGATGTAATAAAACAAGAAACTATCAGGGCCAACAAGACCAAATGTAATAACACAAGAAGCCGCTATCCAAGACCAATCACGGTCAGATCTAAAGAAAATGTGATAAAATGCCCTTTACGAACAGAAGGCACAACCTTCTTTCAAGTATAGATTCCTCTAAACTATTGCACTTATCTACCTACTTTGCGCTTGCACCCACAAGGACCAGATTATTCACTTTTGAGCTATAGCACCCACTATTGTACTGTGAATGTCTTCCAGTGGAGCTGTAACTCCTCTCCAACCGAGAATGGTCGATAACACACCACTGCTCAATTATCAAATTAGTTAGTAGCCTGTTAGGGCACGCATATCAGCACTATGCCACGCTTTGCGCGTCTATAAAGCACCGATAATTCGATGTTATAATTCGTGCAACCTAATATATATATATGTTTTTATATATATATTTTAGGGTTTTTATTTAGGTTTTTTTTTATTGGTTTAAGCTTGCTAGGTGTTCTAAGTGAGTATATCCTTTAGGAAGAAAGAAGAGAAAATGATACGGGACAGTTCAACAATCTCATATTTAACCGCTCAAAAACAAACTAGACACTAATAAAATGGAAATGAAGCAGAATAAAAATTTCAAAAAATACGAACAAATTCACAATAACTAGACAGAGGAAAACAATTGACACAAAGAATAAATAAAATTAGAAAATGATACAAAATTAACACACGAGAATATTTGCTACAATAGCCACAAGGCCCTAAAGTCTTTAATATTCCCTTCAGGAGTCCAACCATCGGACAAGAACCCTTCCTTAACTAGACGAAAGAGCCGAGAGAGCCGGTATTCCCCCAAAGCCAGACAGGACTAGAGCCAGCCGGAACAGTTGGCGCTCTTTACAGCAAGAAAGCACAAAGTCTACAGAACAGAAGTCAAACGCCACAGCAAGTAGACAGCAGTCTGGAGGGAAACCTTGAAGGCCAGCTTGCGCGAGTAGATTAGGTAATGACTTGTTACAAGAGAAAAAATATGGAGCTCAGAGACAATTCACTGGCATCAAACTATGGGCCTTTTCAGAAAAAACCTAACTCAAAACTAACTTCTCACTAAAATACTTATGTGAAACCCTAACTATCAAACTATTCAACAAATCGCGAGAAAACGCCCGCCAAAAAACGACAAACTTCCAATGTTGGATTCCCATGTTTTAATTTGCAAAGTGTTTCTAACATGCCAATTGGCATTTATCCCATGTCTTCGCTAACCGTACAGCTACACTAATTCCTATATGTCACTGAGCCTGCAGGTTGGTTTCTATGTTATAACAGTGCCAGTTCTAGAGCACCGATGCGTGCCGCCAATGCCTTACATCTACACCTCGGGATGAAAACCCTCCTAACTAAATGATGCATGAACCTCGGGGTTCCTGACTTCGCATTGTCGATTTGGAGTCGTTTGATTTGCGAAATCTTATACCGACGCAGTCCGGTTCCATATCGATTCCAATTATTCCGTCGTGAAGGTAATTCGTCATTGTTCGTCCGACCTTGAGCTACACGCCCACTTATGAACATGTCACGTCACATGTACATCAATTAGTATGGGCCGGCGCAATAATACCCGCCGACGCCTTACGGCATACATTACTCCAGTCTCAAAATTAAAAGTACACATGAAGAGAACCAATTCACGTAGGAATGTGTTTCATAGTTTTGTGTATTGCTAGCCATTTGCCGATAAACAACATGTATTTTTTTTTTCAACGATAACCGATAAACTGACTCGGTATATAGGTAAAAATATTATCACGATGATTTTCCGATATATCGTGATTAATTACCGATAAGTATCGGGCCGATAACTATTGGCGATAACTCCATACAATGGTATGGGATGGATTTTGCAAAAATTTCCAAAAGCTCCTCTGCACCCAATTCGCAATATCTTCGTACTCATTTCGTACTCTATTTCCATACTATAACTTCGTACTTTTCCTATGGACCACCCCTACAAACCGATAATATCGGCGATATTTTTTGTTGGTTCCGGAGCAATATATCGTGACCCCTCACTGTATAATTATCGATATTATTGTTGTCACTTTTATCAAAATAGGTTTTTTCTCGATACACAACACTTGTGTTTCAACAAGTGTATTGTATAATTTAATATCAATATCATCCGTTATGGAACGGTGAGGGGACTACATATGGGGGTTTTTGCAATCCGGTCCATGAAAAAAAACATTAGAGGTGTACAATTATAATGTCCATGTACAACGATGATTATACCGTACATTTAACGTTAGAATTTTCGGCCCCATAAATAAAGGTTTTTTTGCTCGAGATATCTTTGTAATTTATTGTTATCACTTCATTGGCAGTATAAGTAAACGATATATCAATTATCGATATGTAAAAAAAGGTACATATCAGTAACTGGTAATACGCTTCCAATACACAAGATGATTTCTAATTTTGACTATATTGAACAGTTTTCATGTAACAAAAAAATCATAAAGCTTTACTAAGCATAGATTTGTACTCCAAATTCTTTCAATTTTTGACAATTATCTTCTTGAAATTTATTTAAATTTGTCGCCCATGTTATGTTTGATCGTCGAGAAGCACTACTTGCTCATAGGCAAGTATTTTCGGATACTCTTTCATGGTTCTCAACTTGCGCCCAACAAACATGCTAACGCCATCGCTTACCTAACAAGTTGGGCTTTGATATCACCAATCATCAATTTGAGGTTTTTAGTGGGCGACTCTCCTATTTAAGCCCATATCTTGTATAAGGTCTATGAGGGTTTATTGTGATTTTAACAATCCCTATTGTCTATTTGTTCATTTCACAGTTCGAGGCTCATGAACGAATTTCCATCGTTTTTTTCTTGTACGATCAGAAGTTTCCCAAGGGTGCACCTATGGTCATATTATCTATGAGTTAAACGCCAATTAGCCACCTATAAGAGATCTACTCTATGGATGAACCGAAGTTCCATTCAAGTTAAAAGGTTCGTGGACTATAAAACTTTATGCCACCGGACTTGATTTACCTAAACGACATTTGCCATTACAACCCTTCATGTGGCATACTCATACGTTTTGGTTGAAAGCAAGCTATCTATTATGTGGTATAAAGTAGTTTTCGTGCTTATACAATTATATATGCGATTTAATGTTTCATTTATTTTTGTTATTTTAAATCAATAACTATGTTATTATTTATTGTTTGTTATGTGTTTGGCATTTAATGATTTCCATCACTTATATGTAATTATCGACGACAATTCTATACTCCAATCACATTTTCTACTTTGATAGTTTCGCCATCACGTTTTTTTATTAATTTTCTTTCTTATCGATTAGCGGCGTGAAAAAAAAGGATGGTATGTCTAAACTTTAACACCAAATTCCCTCAATAAAAGGTTTAAATATTATAAAGATGTTAATATACAAAAACATTTAACAATAGTTATAAGATATGTTTGTAGTTGAGAGGTAAAAAAAGTTTTGTAAACTTTATAATGTATGAAATTAGTGCATGTCGATTTTCAAAAAAATGCAGTAAACCAAAGTCTCATAAAATATATAATTTAATTCCAATTAGTTCATTTTATTTTTATCTAACTAGAAAAAATGATCTTATTATTACTTTTAGTTGTTTTTTTTCCTTTGTGATCTTCCTAAAAATTAGAATTTTTATTTTGAAGTTGTTATTTTGCCGTTATTCTTTTGCAAAACTAGACTGCATGACACGATGTACATCGTGAATCGTTTCTAGTGTGAATAACACTAATTCGGTGCCCGTAAATTTTGACCCTAAAACGTAAACTACAATTAATAGTTAATATTTGAGTATTTTCTAGGTTTGTATTAGGATAGAAAAAGAGATAGAAAAAGAGCAAAGGCAGTTTACCTCTAACTCCCCTCTCTAAGCCCCCACACTTGTCGTAGTCACTGAAGGCTGGATAGGGAGCTAGAGCCATGGCTGCCTAAGCTCACAAGAGAAGATAGGGGGTGAATTAGGTAGATTTACCAAAAGGTAATTGACGGACCCAAGAATTGATCCTGGTACCTGCCGTACGTCAAGTCACCCGTAGCCGTTAGCTTTATCCGTTAATTTTAGGACTAGTGCTAAGATATATAGGGTTTGATAAATATATAAATAGTTAGAAGTAGAATAATCCGTTTAACAGGAAATAGATTCGCCGTGCCTAAATACAGTTTCATATAGTACGGAGTACGGTAGGTGACGAAACGTATACCGCGCATTTTGCTTCGTCAGCGAAACAAATACCGCACATCAATTTTCGACGGTTGTATTTTAAAGCCGGTTTTTATCGGACGGCCGCAATAGATGCCAGATCCCGGAATAGGTTTTTGGTGGTTTGCGGTCACCGCCACGTCAATTGACACGTGGCACAATAACATTGGATTGCGACATCTCCGGGGATTATAGGAACTAATCCGGATATGGCATGTGTCGACCTTTTGGCCATGTCGTACGATGGCCATACAAAAGGTACACCGGCACCTGTACCTTTATATACTTTACAGTATTGCGATTGATTCGTACCTTAATACTAGGGGGTTTAGAGAGGGGGTTTTAGGACTTAGAAAATTTTTGTAGGTAACCACCTCTTTGCCAAAGAACATCTGTATAAACCGACAAACTTTGCCATTTAATATCAACTCATTTAGTTGACCATTTCCAGTGATTCCTTTTGCTCCGAACTCAGAGGAGTCCAAGCTACACAGGGGTGTAGTCGGTCAAAGTGTTTGCCTGCTAGGGTGGCTGCATTTCTAAGGGAAAGTCAAAGTGGTGAATGTGTCCAAAACTCATTTTCTACCTTTGCATTATGTGATGGAACTAAGCACACGGAAAGTCTTATTTCACAAGGGTGAAGTTGTATTGGGGTTTTGATTGTCAAGGGGTCAGTCATTTGGGTTTATGTAAACTTGGATTCGGCACTTTCTAGATTAGCTTCTTTTAATCTGCGAATTCTGTGGGACAATGGAGCCCATAAAATTTCATTAATTATTATAATTTTTCCTTTACGCTAGTATAGGTAATGTTTTATTAGAGGCAATCACTCTAATTTAGATTGTTTTTACAGTGTGTGTACGAAATGTGTTAGTCTGTACTAACATTGCTCGCTATTTCATACAAATATACAAAAAAAATGTCAGATCAATGACGTTGATATGTGAAAGTGAGTGTGTCGACACGAAAAAGCGCACTCAATTTTGGTTCGTAGCTTTAAAGACGGATGACAATTTTACGAACCTATTGTCACATGTTCAAAGGTCGATTATGTGAACACAGACTAGATCAGCTAATGTTGGGTATCGAGGACCACTTGTCGATATTCGACATATACCTAATTTTAGGTACCCGATAATCAATAAATGGTTTCAATATATCGAGGAGCTAGATATCGCAATATTTTGCCGGTATAAACTTTTGAAGCCTCGCGTCAGTCCCGTATCTTCCAAAATCCCCACGAGAGAACTAACCTTCAGCCTTTTTTACATCTTTGCAGTTCCCCGAATATCTGGACGATATGTTGGTATATTTGATCGCGATATATCGTAGTTTTTTCTCTTGTTTTTTATAAAGATCCGTAGGTGTTTGCGTCCCCGTAGAGTTCGCATCCCTAAATTGATCTGCAATTTCAAATGTTTTTTTTATGTCTATTGTTTCCATTTATGAAACCAGTTGAGTGTCATCTTCCTCCACCCTTCCCGTGTTGCCTCTTTTCCCTTGGGAATCCATGGAGAAATAAAAATGTAACCTTTATATAATACTAGTTGCTGAAAATGGTTAAGGATCGATATAATGCTTCCTACTTGCAGATTGGTAAATCTTCTTGGCTGAAACGAAGAGTTTGCAAAAAAAAGGTTTTTCAGATCATCAGTTGACTAGATTAGTGTGATATTTTCTCGTTTTAAAAATTTGTAGTTTTGTATGTAAATATCTATATAATTACTAATTATATTAGGTACTAATTTTTCTTCGGCTACATGCTGCGCCGTCTACATTGAAGTTACGTAACAAAATTCACGTCATACGTGGCGTATCAGACAATTCTTCGTTTTCGATGAAATACTACATGATATAAATTATTAAATGTAAAAAGTTCTATACATCGCGAAATACATCACGATGGTCCTGGTATTATTTATCGAGGCCTCTGACCGATCGATAATCGATATATGGAAATTATCGTGATGTGATTTTACCCGATACCCAATATTAATATCAGCTACAACATGGGAATGTATATCCAAATGAATCTTAGATGGATAAATTAGTGCTGATTTCTGTTGGCGGTAGGCCCTTGAGGCTTGAACCCGAAATAGGAATAGGAACACTTTTTGTTTCTTTACACTAATAATTTCTTTACACTAATAATAATAGCGATTCACGGTGTATTATAAATAAATATTTATACCATCGTGTTTGACGCACTGATACGTAGAGCTAAATAATTGAATACGTAAGTATATGTGAAAATTTACCAAGCTAAGAAGGTCGATCGGACGGCTCAATTTGAATATTGGCGATTCCCGTGGGATCGTAGACTCGTAGTTAATTTCAAACTTCAAAGTGATCTTAAACATTAGTGTATCGAGGAGGGTGTTCATTTTCAGTTATATATCGTACCCAATGCCGAAGCTTGTTATCAAAATCGGCGACTCAGCTGTACAGTACCTGTAAAAATGTCGCTATCAAGATAGTCACCCGAACAGAGAATCCGTACAAATTTTGCGGTACGCATTGCAATTTCCCGTTAGAAGTAACGCACGGCAGAATAACGATCGGGCGGTCAGGAGCGTCTCCAAGTACTGAGGTCGTCTAGGAATTCTTGTGTTTTGCCGTAGCGTATGTACTGTATTATTGTATATACACCGCCAATCGTTATTAGCGGTGTGTACACTAATTCCGTCCCATTTTTTTTTTTTTTATTCTCCATTAGTGTAGTTCATTCTATTTTTTTCTTTATTCTATTTAGGATTGTTTTCAGTACGTTGTCTCTTAAATAGAGTGGTGTACGGTCAGTGTTAGACCGTACATAAATGTACCTTTTTAAGTTAAAAAGTACAATAAATTATTTTTAGTAACCACGGACGCATGAGAATATGCGTTCTAAAAAGGAAAAAAACCAGGTCGTAAAAAAACCCGTTCGCACATATTCGTTCAGATAGTCGCGTTTCGACTGTGTGAATGTACGATTTGTGTACGATTTGTCATATTTTGTACTGAGACCTATATTAGCGTAAGCATGCTTGCGACCGACATTTTTTTTTTCAAAGATCCAAATTACCATAATCAAAAATTAGAATGTATGATTTTTTCCAAAATTTTCAAATTCTTAAATAGCGTACACCACGGTAATTTTTATTATACGCTAATCAAACTTCTACGCTAATAACGATTGGCGGTGTAGCGTATCGCATAGTTTACATTTGCCGCTGATAACTATTTTCTCCGCACGGGTAAATTCGGTCGTAGATACGGAATTTTTCCAGGCCTGTGGTTGGTCCTCGCGACCATGCAATCCCGGGCGTCGTGCGTCGCAAGCTGAGAGTCGTTGAATGTCGCACGACTAGTTTGTTTCCGTCGCAGGCGTCGCAAAGTGGTTTTCCAGTTTCTGATGACTGGTAACAACACACTGTGGCAGTATCAAAGAGAGGAGGTCTGAGATTTGCTCGTTTGAGACACGTGTCGGCTTCAGGATACTCGATACGAGAAACCCTTGTTGACATGCCATGTGGACAGACAATATTGTCTACGGAGAAGCAGGTGCACTAATGGCTGTGGGATTCTTATGATCCATTAGTAGCGGTATAGGACAAATCCAGGAGAGAAAGGTACCTGTTTATTAATTAATTAAAGAGTTTTCTAGGGTATTCTTGTGAGAAATACGGGGGGTGGGGACAGCCATGGCTAGCTCCATCTGCCCTAAAGAAATTCTGGTAGAGGAGGGTGACACGCTTTGGACTTTAGGGCAAAAGCTGAACGTTGATTGGTTAGAGCTCCAGGCTTGTAATGGTTTAAAAGATGACCTAATCCTCACTGGTGAGGTGCTGAAAGTTCCACAGATATCACGTGTTGCCACCTCCAAGCCGCACGTGCCAAGAACAACGCCTGCACTTTCCACATCCAAAGCGCCGAAGCCAAAAAAGATAAAACCTATAGTGGTACAACCAGGAGATACAGCATGGGATATTGCGATAAAGTTTGGTTTAACCCTAGAAGAGTTGGAAGCCGTGAATGATTCCATCCCAGACCTAATTTATCCTGGAGACATCCTTTATTTGCCCGAAGATGCAGTGAAACGGCATCGAGCCTTCTCGTCACTTAAAGCTGTGAAGGCTAAGATAAAGGGCGTGTCTCCCAATGCACATTTCTTTGATGTGTTTCCTCCCGAGAAAAGTGAGTGAGCATCTTCGTTACAAATGTAGTTTTGAATTAAAGATAACATTCTTCAAATAGCTGAATCTTTAATCTAACATTCTGCATGTTTTCACTGAGAAATCTGCTTTTCGTTCCTGTGCGTGACCTAGAGTTGTTCGAGGAAATTTGTCAAACTCGACTGCATAAATGTGTGTTGTTAAATTGCTGCATTGCGTGAAAGATTGCCGTTTATTTCTGTCCATGATATGATCACGAAAAGCAGTGATTTAACCATGTGAGTTTTTTTTGCAGATTTGGATGATTATCGTGACAAGCATCGCGGTCTCCTTGACGCTATGCGTTTGGTTGAGACGAGCTTTATAATGCCAGCTCCTGTCGGGGATGATGGGTTAAGCATAGGGCCATTGCAAATTAGGTGAATTTCCTGGAATATGCCTCTTTTTTTTTTGAATCTTGGCTCTGTGAGCTTGGCGTGTTATGAATTTCTCATAGTCCTTGCTTTTTGATCCCTGACTGGAAATGCTGTGGATGGCGGTTCTAGGATACCAGGCATGTTCTTGTTTTTGG
>JBBHKE010001504.1:72926-196414 GCA_037447655.1 Zygnema cylindricum
AAAGTAAAGTAGGTTCCGAGGAATTATGAGTGATCCTTCGGGAAAATTCTCTTAGTACCGAACTACTATTCTCCTCTTTCAGGGGGATCTTGTACGTAAAACACTATCATTGGAAGCTTTGACTGATCACGTAAGGTAGTACGATGGCGGATACATGAAAATGAGTATCTAGTTTGTTCTTCAAAATTAGAGTACGACCAGTGATCGAAATTGTATTCTTATAAAGTTACGTAGGGTGTTAAGTCTTACTTCAAGCAAGTGAAACTTATTGATGTGTTAAATGGATCCCTAGCAGAATATGATGCCAACTTTGATTAGAAAAATGACCAAGCTTTGTATTTAGTAGTGCTTATGATATCAAAAGAATTGCAGATGATATATATTAAAGTTACAATGGCATTAGGATTGTGGGATGCATTGAAATATTCTTATGTTAAAGCTAGTGACCAGCATGAGATTAAAACTTCTTGTTTGATCTATGAGTAAAAGTACATAGGCGGTAGCATGATGGAATGCACTAGTCAGTTTCGAAGGTTACTATCACAAAATGCATGTTCTAGGGGGACTTTCTCCTCTTATCATCAAGCCATGATTCTCTTAAAAGGGCTTCCTAGTGAGTATTAAGGAGCCTTGGATGAAATGAAAAAATTGTCTACACCTCTTTGGAATTTGCAAACAGCTATATAGTTTATCTTGGTAGAAAAGGCTACTCAACCATTCTTAAAATTAAGAAAACCAGTTGTAGCATTCACGGCTCAATTTCAGAGGGAAAGTAGATATTAAGGGAACCAATTAAATCCTCATTTTGAGAAATGTGTTTATTGATATACTGATGGTCATTCCTTTAGAGCTTGTTCTTTGTATATAAAAGCTCTTAAAAAAGGTATCTTCCAGAAAAGATGGAGACACCGCGGACCTCCCATTTCCCAAAAACTTTCGAATAAATTGTTTGGTCTTCAACGGAGGATACGGAATTGGAGAAGAAGAAAACCGAGGAAGAGACACATGATGTGATCAGTTTTCCGAAAACTGATGACAATGATTATTTTTCTCTTTTAAAAATCGATATGATGGAAGGAGAAAAGGACCTTAGATGAATAATGGATTCTGGCAGCTCTTCACACATGTGTTGGAACAAGTCTTGGTTTAAGAAGATGTCTTTTATTCCTTTACGTCAACTCTTTTAAGCTTGTGGCTATGCCAATGAACCATATGCCAAAGGAAATATAGATCTGGATTTTGTGATAGATGGAAAGGTTGTTAAGAGAAATTTGTATGATGTCTTGTATGTTCCAAAGTTTAAGAAAAATATGTTTTCGACGTCTGTAGCTTAAAGCAAAGGTTTTGAGGTTCTCCAGAAAAATGGCAAGAAATAGTGAGAAAGGATGAAAGAGTAGCTCTTGTAGGAACTAGAGGCCCAAACATTTTGTACCGTATGGACCTGGCTAATAAAATTGATTTTGAATACTCTAGTGTCTTATGTGATAATGTTTTGTGGCATAAAAGGCTTGGTCATGTGTATCATGAGAGACTTACTAAGGTGATAAAGCATGATATGATAGAGGGCGTCAAACTTCGTCAAAAAGAGTCTCATGTTTGTAATGGTTGTGCTCTCGGAAAACTTCATTAGCTTCCCCTTACCATAAGTTTCAAATCACCGAGCCACAAATCTCTTTGGTATAATTCACTCTGATGATTTCGCCCTTCTAAAGTTCTCTCTGTTGGTGGCAATCGCTATTTTGTCACCTTTACAGAGGACTACTTGCGGTACAGTCGCATATACTTCATGAAGGTGAAGAGAGAAGTCTACACTCGCTTTAAACACTACAAAATCTTGGCAGAGAAACTTTACAGCAAATCTATACAGATAATGGTGGAGAGTATGTATCCCCTGCCATTGCTTTTTTTGAATGAAAATGGCATCTCTCGTGAATTTAGTGCTCTGTACACACCGAAAAAAATGGTGTGGCCAAGAGACTTAATTAGACTTTGATTGAATGTGCTCTCTCTATGATGGCTGATAAAGGTGTGAATCTAAATTTTTGGGGGGAAGCTTTTCATTGTGTTTCCTACATCACAAAGAGAGTGGAAACCTAAGCTGTTAGGGGTTAGACACCTTATGAAGTGTGGAAAGGTAGAAAGCCAAATGTCGATCAGTTTAGTAGCAAATGATTTATCTTGGATAATCTTCCTAATTTGAAGCTTAGTCCAAAATATCTACCTGGTGTCTTTTTAGGCTATAATGATGAATCTACATGTTATAGAGTGTATAATCCTCATAGAGGATGTCTTGAAGCAACCATGAATATTCAGATTAAAGAAGAGAGTCAATTTGTGGATGTTTTTAGTATAGATGCAACTGAAAGGAATGAGAAAATACAAGAGTATATCATTTTTGAGTAGGTACCTTTTTTTCCTTCTTCTTCTACTTCCTCTACCACTCTCCCAAATGCCTTTGGGCCGTAAGATCCTCTTTTCAGAGCTGCTCCTTCTCGTGATGATCTTACCAATCCGCGCCCTCTGCGGCAGACTAGGGGAACAACAGTTCTCGCGTTATATTTTATGTTGGGAAGAAGGTAAAGTAGCCGCCTTCGCGGCAACCGAGTTGAGAGTTATTTTTCTGCAAGCACAGGGGAGCCGCTTACTATTGAAGAAGTTTTTTCTGTTCCTGAAAAGGATCATTGGATCTCGGCTGCAAATGACAAGATAAAGTCAATTATGGAAGCCCAAACTTGGGAACTCGTGGAGCTCCCACCGAACCGAAAAGCTATTGGTTGTAAAAAGGTCTTCAAATTAAAATTTAATCTGATAATACAATTGTGAAATATAAAATTAGAATGGTCGCTAACCGATTTAGCTAGAAGGAGGGAATTGATTATGAAGAAACTTTCTCTCCTGTGGTTCGTTTATCTACTGTTAGAGCTTTGTTGTCTCTTGCTGCAATAGAGGATATGGAATTGCATCAGATGGACGTTAAGAGAGCTTTTGTTATTCTATGGGCTCCATTGCCACACAGAATTCGCAAGTCCAAAGTAGTTAATCTAGATAGTGCCGACTCTAAGTTTATATGAACCCAAAATGATTGACCTATTAAAAATTTGAACCCCATTACAGCTTCACCCTTGTGAAATAAGACTTTCAGTGTACTCTGTTCCACCACAAAATTGAAAGTTAGAATATGAGTTTTGGATAACATTTCCCACTTTGACTTTCTCTTAGAAATTCAGCCACCGTGGCAAGCAAACACACTAACCAACTACACCCTTGACTTGCGTGGACTCCATTGATTCCGTAGCAAAAACAATCACTAAAAATGGTTGACTAAATGAGTTTATATTAAATGGCAAAGTTTGTCGATTTATATAGATGCTCTATAGGAGAGAGGTGGCTACCTACCAAAATAATCTAAGTCCTACAACCCCTCTCTAAACCCTCTAGTATAGAGGTACGGACCAATCGCAGCACTGTATAGTTTATAAAGGTATAGGTGCCAGTGTACCTTTTGTACGGCCATCATACGACTTGGCCAAAAAGTCTATACATGGCATATATGGATTTGTTCCTATAATCCCTGGAGATGCCGCAAGCCAATGTGGTTGTGCCACATATCAATTGATGTTGCTATTACCACAAACCGCCAAAAACCCTTTCCGCGATATCGCCATCAATCACGGTCGTCCAATCAGAACCAGCATTTAATTGTAGCCGTCAAAAATTGATGCGCGATATTTGTTTGGCTATCTAAACAAATGCGCAATATTTATTTCTTCATCGTATCATACTCCCTACTATAAAAAATTGTATCTATGCACTACATATCTATTTCTCGTTAAACGAATTAGTCTATGTGTAATCATTTAAGAAATTATCAAACACTACTTATTATAACACTAGTGTTAGGCTTAACGGACAAAACTAACAGCTATAGGTGACTTAACAGACAGAGGTACCAGGATATATTCCTGGGTCTGTCAAGACCCTTTTTCGTAAATCTACCTAATCTAACCCTTGTCTTCTCTAGAGGGTCTAGGTAGCCATGGCTCAATCTCCCTATCCAGCCATCAGTGACTACAACAAGTGTGAAGGCTTAGAGAAGGGAGTTAGAGGTAGACTGCTTCTGCCTTTTAGTATCCTTATATAGACCTAGAAAACACACAAATATCAACAACTTTCTTGCGTGGTGATTTGGAGGAAGTAATTAATATAAAGCAGCCAGAGATGTATGCAGAAAAAGGGAAAGAAAATATAGTTTGTAAACTGTTGAAGTCCATGTATGGTTTGAAACAGGCTACAAGACAATGGAACCTTAAATTAGACGAGTTTTTAACCAATCTTCGCTTTACTAGGATTAGTTCTGATCACTGAGTCTATGTAATGCAAGGTGAGGATGGAGTGATTTATGTAACAGTGTATGTAGATGATTTGTTCTTGATTAGCAAATCTTTCAGTTAGATTATTGAAATAAAAGCGGCTCTGAAATCCCAGTTTGAAGTGAAGAACTTGAGTGAGGCTAAGTATATTCTAGGAATTCAGGTAGAAAGAGATAAGGAACAGAAAATTATTTATTTAACTCAGAAAGAAGCAATCGCGAACATGCTATAAAAGTTTAGCATGACAAGAGCAAAGGGGAGAGCCACCCCTATGGAATTCACGTAGAAGTTGAAGGATACGCAAACAGATGGTTGTGTTATTGTTGATGATTTCTTGGATTAAGGGAAGGCATATTCTATGTCCTCTATTCCTTAGAGGCATATTGTCAGAAGCATCATTTATTTCATGAACTCTACTCGTACAAACATCACAGTGGCGGTAAGAGCTTTGAGGCGAAGCCTACAAAATACGAGGAAGTCGGACAATAAGGCAGCAAACCGAGTTCTTGGTTATCTTGCAAGAACTCGAAATCTTAGACTCTCTCAGGGTGGAGAGGAAGTCAAAGTTCATACATAGAGCGATGCGAGCTATAGAGATATGCCCAGCCAACGCTCCACTAACAAATACATTATGAAGATCGGCAAAAAAACTTGTTGCTTGAGCAACAAACTTAAGAAGGTAACAGCTCAATCTACCATGGAAACTGAGTACATAGCTGCCAGCTCGCCAGTTAACGAGTTACTTTGGGTAAAGCCTCTACTATAAGAGCTTCTCTTTATGCAATTTAGACCTCAAATAGAGTGGTGTGATAATCAGGTAGCCATAGCAATTGCATTTAATCAGAGCCATCACTTTAAAAGTAAGCACATTTGTTGTTTTGAAAAGTTTGTTTGGAGCGTACACGACATTTTGTGTAATTCTGACAGTTCATGCGCAATGGAATTAAATGTGGAGGTTTGAATAGATTCATGGTTAGGGAGCAAATGATCAGATATAATTTAAGTGGTGTAAAGGACTCATTGAGTGGCGTGAATAAGCATTGACAAATGGACGTCGGATCGCAAAGCAATGCGATGTGGAGTAAACGAAATGTTCAAATAGGCACTTCCGGTACAGCGTAGTTTCGATGCAGACAGGACAACGCAGCCGTAGTTATTTTGAATAAATACGCGCCGCCAACACAGAGCAGCTGCGTGCAGACAAGTCAACGCAGCTGCGAATAATTTGATATGATCCCTACGAACAAAGCAGCTGTCGCTACTGCGGATAATATGAAAAGCTTTGATTCCGAGTAATGATATTTGTTTAGTGGTTGCTTAGTGGTAGCTTGGTTTTTGCTGTACAAAGATTGTGGAGATGTCTGTGTAAATATTTTGTACAACATAGGTTTGTATTTTTGCTAAGTAGTTTTTTAGTGTAGATTTGTTCAGTCTGACATACCTCGAATTATTCGCGTATACTTACAATAGTCTAGATAGATGGTAGATACTGTACGGCTCATATGCCTACGTACATTTAGTAGTGAACTCTCTGAGTATAGCTTGTAGGACTTTACATATTTTGAGCGTCACGGTCAAGTTTACCAAAGCAATGGCTAACTGTTTTCTGCATCTTTGACCAGTTGGTGTGATCACCCTGTTTGGTTTTTTAATGTGAAAATCTTTGATGTTATTTTATGATATAGAATCTATAAGTGTGTGCGGTTTCATTCTATTATGTTATTTTTCTGTAAGATTGAGTGAGAGGTCTAAGTGGTTATTTTGTCAAGATGTCATTTGTTTTTGTGAAACGATGGAGCTTATACCTTTTAGATTCCTTGGTGGATTTGGCTATACATTTGGGAGCTTACAGTGTCTAAAACAAACTGCGAATTGGTGCAATGTGAGGGGATTTTATTTATTGTATTATAATTTGTGTTTTTTGCAAACACAACTGTTTGAGGGTTAGTCTGTGGTGCGTACGAGAGTAGTCCATGGCTGAAATAGGCTATGGACAACAGGTTTTGGGCCCACACCCATGGCTACCCATATTTGATGAATCAAAATATCACCAGTGGAAGGATTCACTTAAAAGCTACTTCGAGATGATAGGGCTAATGGATGTGGTGGACGGTACCTTGGCCGAAACATCAAATGGATGGAAAACGAAAAATCATGAGTGTCTAAGGGTTATTTGCTGATTTTGGAAAACTTTGAGTCTCACTAAATTAGTGTGACGACAGAAATGTGGTAATTTGTAGCGTAAGTATCACAAGGATATGTGTCATCACTTGAGTGCGGTACAGGATAGCGCAGCTACTATGGAGACAAAGCAGCGCTGCAGCGCAACCGCTATGTAGATAGAGCAGCGCAGCTGCTATGCATACAGAGCAGACCAGCAGCAAAGCTGGGACATAGATAGGAGGACACAGCTACGATTACTTTGGATATGATCCGTACTGACAACGTAGTTGTTGATAACTTGGATATGATTCAGTAAGGGACACCGCAGCAGCGGGTGATATAAATGTGATTCGTTACGGGAAAACGTTGTTGCGATTGATATGAATCAAGTCAATGGACGAGATTCATAAGAGTATCACAACTGACTTAGCCGACAAGTATTTGCATAATCACTTAATATAGATTTTGAGTAATATTGACTGTACGATAATGATTGGGTTGGCAGAATTAAGAACACATAGATCTTAGTAGGTAGGTTGATTTTGGACATACCTCTCACGTACACTTATATTGGCAGTAGAACACCGAGAGTATAAGACTTAGAACTTAGAGCATTTTATGTAACCAAACTTCTAAGTAGTAAAACTGCAAACAATTTTTGGGAAACTTATAATGTTATATCTTGAAAATTGTCGGGTTAATTCTGCTAAAACTTTTGGAGTTATCTGTTTTAATGCTGCTCTATAATTTGATAGAGTTTTGTGAAGTTTGGTTGCATGTATAAGATTTGGTGAGCACTTGAAAATAGTTGTTTGGTAGGATTCTTGATAGCTTCTGAGAGTGTATCATGTCTACTTCTACTACTACTAGTGCTCCTCCACCTGCATCGCTGGTCATAGAACAACAGGTTATAGTCTTGTCATCAAGAATTTCTATCTTCTCATAGGAGAAATATGTTTACTTGACGGATATGGTAGAGACTCACTTTGAGAATGTTAATCCGTGCGATATATTGGACGGTTCGCTAAATGAATCTGATCCGTCATGGTCAAAGAAAAATACACAGGCTCGGTCTATTCTAAAATTTTGTATATATGAGGACTTAGCAATGTCACATACAAAAATGAAAAAAACACTTAATATCTGGATATCTCTTAAAAATGATTATGAAAAAGCTAATTTCCAAGAAGAACTTCTCTTGGCTGGAAAAATTTGGGACTATTAGTACACTGGCGGTACAATGGCTGAATATTCTAACAAATTTTGCATCCTTGTAGATGCACATGCTTGTACAGGTGGGGTGTTTCCTCAGTTTCAACAGGCAACATTGCTCATCAAGGGTCTCTCAAACAGAAAGATAAAGCTAGCTCGACTTTACAGTTAGCTATCAAGATTTTTCTAGATGAGGAAGCTACATCTAATATTCTCAATGTTGAGGAAGAAGAGGCTTTCAATTCAGAATTTGAGAGAAAATGACAGTTTAATCACCAAAGAAATCAGTTTCTTTCACAAAATCAGTTCACAAAGTTAAATCAAGGTGGAAATAGACAGTCAAAGAATGCATGTTTCTATTGTAGTGAGAGAGGTCATGGATATAAGTTCTGTCCTAAAATAAAAAAAGCTAACGAAAAAGGTTTATAAAGGCCGGGATGGCAACAAAGTCAGTTTTACAAAAGCTTCACGGGCCCTACACCTCGTGGAAATGCATTGTTTTCGGCTTTTTCGTCTCTCTCGGACAAGACTTTTTCTGAACAAGAAGAAACGGATCTATTTGCTATGGCAGCGGAAATGGAGGGCCCGAAGGACACTTGATGGATAAGGGATATGGGAGCGTCAGCTCACATGTGCTTGAACAAAGCTATCTTCAAAAATCTGAAAACAACACCGGAGAAAAATATTTATTATGTTTGTGGGATGAGTTTCCAGACACGTGTTGTTGGTGATGTGTCTTTCCAAGTTGATGTAGAAGGAAAAGCAATTGAAAGGACCCTTCACAATTTCCTTTTTATTCCTGACTTTAAGAAAAATCTGTTTTCTACGTCCTTGGTAGAGAATAAAGGCATTGAGGTCAATTTGAAAAATGGTCGGGAGGTTGTAAGCAAGAATGGCAAGGTTGCAATAATAGGTAATATAGATAGTAGCAAAATGTACCGCATGGATATGGCTAATACCACGAAGAATGATGTTCTGTACTCCGGTGTTTTGCAGTCAGATGAGTTATGGTAAAAAAGATTAGGCCATGTAAATTATGATAGTTTTAAAAAAATGGTAGTTGCTGGAAAATAAATGGTGTATCAATCACAGATCACCCGGTTAAAACATGTGATCACTCCACTTTAGGCAAAATCCACAGATTGCCATTCCCTAAAGAGTCTGAACATCAGTAAAATAGACTCTTACAGCAAATTCATCGGTAAACTAGACTATTACAGTAAATTCATTCTGATGTTTTTGGTCCTGCGAAGGTACCATTTGCCGGGGGGATGAAATATATCGTCACCTTCACAGATAATTTTTCCAGGTTTACAAAAGTTTATTTCATGAAAGAAAATAGCGAAGTGTTTGGTCACTTGAACACTATAAAGCATGGGTTGAAAAACTCCATAACTTACCAATTTTGGAGTTCAGATCGGACAATGGTGGAGAATGTGCTTCGAAGGAGTTTGAAGCCTTTTTACTTGATGAAGGTATAAGTCATCTTTTGATTGTTCCGTATTCACCGGTACAAAATGGGGTTTTGAGAGATTAAATAGAACCCTTAGAGAGAGCTTTAGGTCGATGCTTGCAGATAAAAATTTGGATCCGAAATTCTGGGTTAATGCTCTAAATTGTGCGGTTTATATTTAGAATAGGATCGGATCAAGATCGATAGAGACTACTCCTTACGAGATCTAGACAGGTAGAAATCTAGATGTTAGTCATTTCAAAGTCTTTGGTAGTAAATGGTTTATCTTGGATTCATCTAATGATAGATGGAACATGTAACCGAAAGGATTACCAGGTATTCTGTTAGGAAATGATGATCACTCAAAGGGTTATAGAGTTTTTGTGTTTGAAAGGCAAAAAATAATTGTAGCGAGAAACATCATTGTTAATGATGAGCTTAACTCGATAGATTTATTTGAAATGACAGAGCAAGAAAAGCAGCAAAAGTACAGAAATATGTTATTCTAGATTGCATGCATAAAATTGTCCCACAAATACAAACTTCACTGGTGGGAACACGAGAGTCTGAAATTCTCCATGTTCCTTCACAAGTTATGTTCCGACCGAATCTACTGCGATCAATGCCTAGTGATCACAACCAGCCCAACAAGCGCAATGCAAGGGATCCGACAATTTCAGCCTCAGAATTTTCGGGGGGAAAAAGGTCCAACAGTTGCCAGCAAGTAAGCTCTCACTTCGTCTACTCGGCAGCCTCAGGGTAGCCTCTAACAATTCGAGAGGCCTTCTCATCATCAGAGCAGAACCACTGAATCGAGGCAGCAAACAATGAAATGAAGTCGATCATAGAAGCTCAGACATGGGAGCTTGTGGGCCTTCCTCCGGACCAAAAAGCAATCTGCAACAAATGGTTATTTAAGCTGAAGTTAAATCGTGATAATACCATTGAACGATATTTTGCCGAACTTGTGGCAAAATGGTACAATCAAAAGGAGGGAATTGATTTTGAAGAAACATTTTCTCTTGTTGTAAGATTTCCAACAGTTATGATTTTGCAGTCCCTAGCTGCTATAGATGATATGGAAATACATCAGATGGATGTGAAATTAGCCTTTCTGCATGGAGAACTAGAGGAGAACATTTACATGCAGTAGCCTGAAATATATGCAAAACCAAAAAATGCGCACTTAGAATGTAAATTGTTAAAATATTTGTACGACTTAAAACAAGCCCTTTGGCAAAAGAATATGAAACTTGATGAATTCTTAACTAGCCTAAGATTTAAAAGGATATGTTTTGATCACTCTATCTATATTATAAAGGGTAAGGATGGGATAGTATATATAGCGGTGTATGTAGATGATTTACTATCAATTAGCAAATCAATGGCTGAAATTAACAAAATCAAAACTGCTCTAAATTCACGGTTTGAGATGAAAGACCACGGTGAGGCAAAATATATTTTGGGTATCAAAGTAGAGAGGGACAAAAATAAGAAAGTAATAAAGTTGACTCAAAAAGAGGCTATTGGAAACATGTTAGATGAGTATAGAATGCTGGGGGCAAAAAGATGTCTAACTCCAATGGAGTTTAAGTAAAAGTTAGAGGGAGAAGAGAAAGAACCGGGTGTCATTGTTAGGGAGTATTTAGAGTCGGGGGAGAATGAACCTATAACACTAATACCTTATAGACAGATATAGGAAAACTTAATATATTTCATAAACTTTACCAGTCTTAACATTGCTGCAACAGTTGGGGTACGGAGCAAAAGTTTAGAGAATCCGAGAAAATCTGATTTTGATACAACAATGAGAGTATTAAGATATTTCGCAAGAACCAAAGACCTCAAACTCACACTAGGCGAAGGACTTGGTGCTGAAGCAGCAAACATCAAAAGGTTATAGCAGAGTCGACAATGGAGTCGGAATTTATGGCAGCAAGCTCGGCCCTCAAATAACTCTTATGGGTAAAATCCATGTTACAAGAACTACAATACATGCAAGTTTGTCCACAGATGAGCTGGTGTGATAACCAGGCTGCCATTGCCATTGCCTCTAACCCAAGTTATCACTTTAAGTGTAAGCATATAAATGTAAGATAACACTTTGTAAGAGAAAAAGTGTTCTTTAGGGTGATTAAATTATGCTATCTGGCAAACGCAAGAATGATTGCTGATATGTTTACTAAAGCACTTCTTCTCCAAAGCTGAAGTATTGAAGGGATGTAGTAGGATTGGGTGAATAGCTGAGTTGCTGCACTACGATACTGCCATGCAACACTATTCCACAATCAAGGTGTAGTGGGACTAAGTGACTGGTTGATTTTCGGCGATGCTATGTTGCCATGCTACGCTCCAATGTTGCCATGCTGCGCTAAGTGTGACATTGCACCTGCGTGGCTTTGACATCACAACTGCGTTGATTTACTAAGTTTAATGCTTTAGGGGAGTGTTGATTTTGGAAAACTTTAAGTCTCACTAAATTAGTGTGACGGCAGAAAGGAAGTAATTTGTAGCATAAGTTTCACAAGGACATGCGTCATCACTTGAGTGCAGTATAGGACAGCGTAGCTGCTATGCATAGAGAGCAGCGCTGATGCTATCTAGATAGATGAGCACAACAATACAACAGCTATACAGACAGAGCAATGCAACAGCGAAGCTGCGACACAAACAGGACAACGCAGCTGCGGTTACTATGGATATGATCCGTAGTGACAACGCAGCTCTTGTTATCTTGGATATGATTCGGCACGAGACACCGCAGCCGCAGGTGATATGAATGTGATTCGGTATGGGACAACCCAGTTGCGATTTATATGAATCAAGTCAATGGACAAGATTCATTAGAGTATCACAAAGTGACTTAGCTGACAAGTATTTGTATAATAACTTAATATAGATTCTGAGTAATATTGACTGTACGATGATAAATTGGGTTGGCAGGATTAGGAACACGTACATCTTAGTAGGTGAGTTGATTTTTGGATGTACCTCTCAGGTACACTTGTATTGGCGGTAAAACAACGAGGGTATAAGACTTAGGACTTAGAGCATTTTATGTATCCGGACTTCGAAGTAGTAAAATTGCAAACAGTTTTTGGGAAACTTCTAAGTGTTGTCACGTCAATTCTATTGATACTTTTGGAGATGGCAGTTTATATGTTGCTCTATAATTTGATACTTGCGTATTACGTACGTGTACTTCGCAAGTGTACGGCGTCAACGTACCTTAGGGTGCGTCTCCATGTGCCTAAGTAAGGGAATATTTTTGTCATTTTCTTGAAAAACTTAGAGCCGTACCGCGTAAGTTTCAACCGTACAAAAAAATAGAAAAAATGAGAGGTACATTTAGCGTCATCATCGAATTTAAGATGTATTACATGCTGTCGTCATGTGTTATTTGCAATTCTGTGTCCTCCATTGGACCACAAAATACAGGAAGCCTCTAGATAGTATTTAACTAACCCACTTCAAGCCACAACCACTGTTGTCCAGGAAGGCAAAATGGCAGTTTGATTGCACCCCTATGCAGCCTGGACTCCCTTGAGTCCGTAGCAAAAAGAATCACTGAAAACGGCCAACTAGCCGATAAGTTATGAGGCAGTAAAAATGCCAATTTGTATAAACTCTCAACGAGAGAGGTGACTACCTACCAAAATTTTCAAAGTCCTGATTCCCTCTAGTAACTTTTATCTACTGAAGTACGGACCAATCAGATTACTGTACCGTACCAAAAAGTATTACTGCTAGTGTACCTTTTGTACGTCATATGTACGACAAGGCTATTAAGTGGACACGTGTCCGTTTTTCACTCGTTCGTACGTTCGTTAAAATTCCCATGACCGAAAGTCATCTCTCCACGTGGCTCCAGGTCATGCCACGTCACAAAACGCCCAAGTGACCATTCCGGAATCTCGGCGAAGACGTATGCCGTTGGATAAGAACCGGCAATAAATGTCGTCCGTCAAAACAAATGTCAGATTCATTTGTTTCGTGCGGGATTCAGTCCACACTGAATTTAACCTGTTCTATGATGTTAGATTTACATTTCCGTTAATCCGATTACGGGACGTAACATACTTTAAATATGAGTCACACCCTATATACTGCAGGGAACATCTACGACAGACAGGTTAGAGCGGATGGCTACGCCACGCTCTACCGGTCGGGGGTTCGAGTCCTGCGGGACTCAACCTTTTTGTAGAGAGTGACTTAAGTTCACTCTTTAACCCTATCTATGGAGCTGAGGCAGCCATGGCTCTATCACTCTCTCTCTCCTTCAGTGACTACAGCAAGTATGGGGGTAAGAGAGAAGAGATGAAGACAAGCTGCGTGCATGTTTCTTTTTCCACAAATATATTAAGACCTAGAAAATAACAAAAAACTAAAACCTATTTATTTCAACACTCCCCTTATTTTCTAGTCTAATTTTAATTTTCTTTTAACCCGCGTTTTTCCTGACAATAATTTAATTTAGGAGAGGGCACATGTTTGGTCATCATGTCATCCACCATTTCTTCATTAGGTCTATACACAAGATTTAAAATTTTATTTTCAACTTTTTCTCTCACGAAACTTAATCTTATGTCCATATGCTTTGCTTTGAAATGGTGTTTTGGATTGGGTGCAATTGATATTGCTGCTTGATTATCACAAAAAACTTCATGCACTCCCTCCTTCATATATCCCAGTTCTTGCAACAATGATTTCACCCACATTAGTTCTTTTACAGCAGAACAAGACGCCGTATACTCAGCCTCCATAGTAGACTGAGCAACCACCTTTTGTTGCTTCCTGCTCCAAAAGCAAGCACCTTCCCCCACATACAAAACATATCTCGAAGTCCTTTTTCTCATAGGTGCATCCCCATAACAAGCATCACTCCAAGTGGTGATATCAGTGTGCTCCCCTCCCAAATGCAACCATAATTCTCTAGTTCCAACCAGATATCTCATGACTCTATTGGCTGCCTCCCAATCTCTCTTCCTAGGATCATTAAGACTCCTACTGAGTACTCCTACTGCTGTCGCTATGTATGGCCTTGTACAGTACATAAAGTAGATTAAATTTCCTACGACCTGTCTGTAAGGAATAGACTTCATAAACTCTCTCTCCTCTAGACTCATCTGATCATCTAAGATTATCACTCCTCCTTCTACACTCCCATCACTTACTTTCTTCAAGTCCATGGGAGTGGTACAACTGGTAGCTTTCTCCATTTGAAATTTCATAAGCATATTTCCTATTGATTCTTTCTGAGTGAGTCTTATGATCCTCTTCCCCATATCTCTTTCCAATTGAATTCCTTATGATCCTCTTCCCCCTATCTCTTTCCATTTCAATTCCCAAAATATATCTTGCCTCCCCTAAATCTTTCATGTCAAATCTACTTCTAAGATCTTTCTTCAACTTATTTATCTTTTCCAAAGACTTACTTAACACCAACAGATCATCCACATAAATTCCAATAAAGATCACACCATCCTCACCTTCAAACATATAGATAGAATGGTCAGAACTGATCCTGATATATCCTAGACCAGTAATAAACTCATCTAGTTTCTTATTCCATTGTCTGGGAGCCTGCTTAAGTCTATATAAGAACTTTATGAGCCTGCAGACTTTGCTCTCTTGTCCTTCCTCCATAAACCCCTCGGGTTGCCTCATGAAAATTTCTTCCTCTAAGTCACCATTAAGAAAAGCAGTCTTAATGTCCAACTGGTGTATTTCCATGTCTTCCTCTGCTGCCAAACAGAGGAGAATCCTTACTGATGGGAACCGAACAACTGGAGCAAAGGTCTCCTCATAGTCAATCCCCTCCTTTTGGGTGAACCCCTTCGCTACTAATCGAGCTTTATATCTCTCAATGGTATTATTTGGGTTCAGTTTTAGTTTAAATACCCATTAACACCCAATAGGTTTTCTGTCTGGAGGACAATCCGCTAGTTCCCAAGTATTTGCTTCCATGATGGAGGCCATCTCATCATTTATGGCTCTAATCCATCTTTCTTTCTCCGAACTATTTACTGCCTCTGAGTAAGACCGAGGCTCATCTGGGTGAGATAGCTTAGTTACCTTATGAGCGGCCTGTTTTTCCTGTATCGTTTTGCTGCTCCTTCTCCCTCCCTCAAAATCCGAAGCTGGAATGGATGGAAGTCTTGGATTTCTCCTCACTGTGTTATCGGCTCTCCTGTTCATGGAAGCCGGTTCTGGTCTCGCTTCTTCTATCTCCTCGAGGTCCATAGAAGTGTGTGAGGTTTCCGGTGAGTCTTTTGTATCTCGGATCTCCCTTGAATATGCAATCACGGTTTCACTCATGTCCCTTTCGGGAACGACCGAGTCCTCCTCACTTTCGAACTCAAATCTGATTTTTATCTTCTGTGTATACTTGAAGGGATCAAATAACTTTCCTTCATCCATGACAACTAGGTGTTTGACTAGGTTGATATCCTTCTTTGCTAAGTCATAGACTCTATACCCCTTAACATCCTTATCATATCCCACAAAGTATCCAGGTTTTCCCCTAGCATCTAGTTTCCAGTTTTTCCTATCCGTGTCAAGACTGTAAACTTGGCTACTAGAACACTTTAAGGTGTGAAACATCTGGTTTCCTTCCAACCCATCTCTCATAAGGTGTCACTCCCTTTACAGCTGAGGTAAGGACTCTACTCTTAATTTAGTTGGCACAGTTCATTCGCTCTGCCCAAAATCTCTTTCCTATTTTCTTGTCGGCCAACATACTGCGTACACTATCTCCTAGTGTTCGATTCAACCTCTGAGCTACCCCATTTTGTTCCGGGTTATATGGTACAGTTTTCTGGTGCTGTACTCCCTCATCTCTCAGATATTCCTCAAACTCGTTAGAGGTATATTCCCCCCTATTATCACTCTTTATCCTTTTAATCGGGGTTTCATGCAACTTCTCACTCCAGACTGTATATTCTTTGAAGTAAGTTGATGTTTCAGACTTTGTTTTTAGAAAGTATACTCTAGAGTATATAGACCAGTCATTGGTTATTGTCATCATAAACATTTTTCCTCCAACCGAAAGTACTTTTGGAGGTCCCCAAATATCTGTGTGGACCAAATCTAATACTTTCTCACCTCTATATGTGGCGCCTTTGGGAAAGTGAAGTCTGTGAGCCTTACCTTGAGCACAACCACTACAATCATCCATCATTTCATTATTCTCAAATTGAATGCCTTCTACTACCCCAAGCTTTTTCATTTCCCTCAACCTATCAAAATGTACATGTCCCAACCGCTTATGCCAAATCATCAACTTAGGAACACCAACATAGTAAGCATTCTTCTTTTCATTACTCAGGTTAAGCCTAAACATTCCTTCGCTACCCTTATATGCCGTGAAGTAAACTTCATCCCCATACTTAGCTGTAAAGACTCCCATTCTAGTGAAGGTATCAAACTCTTTGTCATCTAACACAGACGTAGAGACAAGATTTTTACTCAGCTGAGGAATGTAGAGTACATTTGAGAATGTGAGTATAGAAGTCTTACCCTCCACTAAGACTTTCAGATCTACCGACCCCACTAGAGCTGTAGTAACCACTCTCCCATCCCCATACTATATTTCTAGAGTAGGGATTTTCCTTAGCTTAGTGAAGAGTTCCTCACATATGCATGGATGGAATTGAGTTAATGATCCATCTTTCCTGTGCAGCTTCTCGAATTGCTCTAAGGGCACACTTCTATCTCCGTAGGATCTCCTTCTCCTCTAGACTCTCGTCAAAGAGAAACTCCCCATCCTCCTCATAAGACTCATCCTCAGTTTCTCCTGTCACTTTTTTGACCAAAAACGCCTTTTTCTTTCCTTCAGAAGAACCCCCTCCACGGTTCTCTTGGAGCCTCAGCTCCGACGGCTTGACACAATGTGCAATAAAGTGTCCCTGCTTTTTGCAAAAATGAAAAAGGCACTTTGGGGGCCTAGGTCCTCCAGACTGATCTCTTTCCTGTTTGTATGGTTTCTGCGAGTCTTTCCCCCATCGGTCCCCTCTTACTGCTAGAGCTTGAACACTCTTCCCTCCTCTCCTAATCTACATTGTATTTACCTACACAAGTATCATCCAAACCACTATATTCCACTTCCATGAACTATCAGTCATTTCCTGTACTCCGTACACTATGTTCTCGTTCTCGTATGGTAACTTCATGATGTGAGTGTTAACTTTCATTTTCATTGTACCTATCCATCCGGAACTTTCCATCTCCATATACAAACAAAAGAGATCATTACAGTAATCTAACATCTTTCCTCCTTTGTAAGTGTAACTCGCTAGCTTTTGCTCAGCCAACTAGACCTCGTGAATAACTCCAGCTCTATAGATCTCCCCGAAACTCTCCCACAACTCCTCGGCCTTGTAAATGTGAAGGTGAGGGGTGGCCAAACCTTAAGTGAGGTGTCTTAAAAAGAAGTTCTTGATAGCCATGTTTTCGTCTTCCCACACTAAAGTATCGCTCTCCGCGGTCTTCACGTCCACCGATCCCAATGCCATAGCAATACGGTTGAGGGGTGTTTCCTTCCTTTTCCCTTTTTCGGACACATTGTTGTCCACATCATCTGCCTTCTCCGCGAAAGCAGTCGCTGCTGTAAAAAACCTTACTCCTCCAAATCCCGGCGGAATTCCCAAAGGTGGACATTTCACTTGTCCACTAAGGATACCCCAGTATCGTTTTTCGCAAAATCATGGCTTCCCAATAGATGAAACTAGATCCATTGAAGGTGGGCACCCTAGAGAGTGGGCCCATAACCTGCAATTCTGAGTCCTCCATTGGACCACAGAATACATGAAGCCTCTAGATAGTATTTAATTAACCCACTTCAAGCCACAACCAATGCTTTCCAAAATGGCAAACTGACAGTTTGAATGCACCACTATACAGCGTGGACTCCCCTGAGTCCGTTGCAAAAAGAATCACTGAAAACGGCTAACCATCCGATAAGTTATGAGGCAGTAAAAAATGCCAATTTGTACAAACTCTTAAAGGGAGAGGTGACTACCTACCAAAATTTTCTAAGTCTTGATTCCCTTTATAACTTCTAGTAACTGTAGTACGGACCAATCAGATTACTGTACTGTACCAAAAAAGTTCTACTGCCGGTTGTAGAAATTAATGGTCCGTTTAAAGTAATTTCTAGGTCTAAATAGAAATATAGAAAGGAGCCGAGGCAGTCTATCTCTAACTTTTCTCTCCAACTCTCAAACTTGTCGCAATCACTGAGAAATTGGAGAGGAAGCTAGAGCCATGGCTACCTAGGCTATCCAGAGGTTTACGGGAAATATACATATTAGTTTATTTATCTTTAAGGGTTTATTCACTAATAGAATATGTGATGCCCCCAAGATTCGATCCTCGTACCTGTCACACAGTAAGCAACCGGTAGCCAGTAGCCTTATTTGTTAAGTCTAGACCTAGTGTTACGTACTATAAAGTTTGATGTTTAATTAAACATTAATACGTAGGATAATTCATTTAACTGAAACAGTTTACGGGAGACATTGATCTAGTAATGTAAAAATACGCATTACGGTACGGATAAGAAACGAATACTGCACATTTATTTCTTTAGCGAAACGAATACCGCGCATGTATTTATTACGGCTATGATTAAATGTGAATTTAATCGGACGGCCGAAATTAGGGAGATCGCAGAAGACGTTTTCGGCGGTTTTTGGTCATCGCCACATCGGATGACACGTGGCGGAATGAAATTGGTTCGCGGCATCTTCGAGGATTAAGAGAGCGAATCCGGATATACCACGTGTCGACATTTAGGTCATGTCGTACAGAGTTTTTATAGAAAGCACATCGGCAGCTTTTCTATTGTGTACGGAAGTGCAATGTGATTCGCTCCGTACATCAGTTGATAGAGTCTGTGAGAGAGATAGGACTTAGAAATATTAGGAGATAGGATCCTCTCTCCCAGAGAGCTACTGTACAAAAAGGTCAACTTTGACCCTTTATAACTTACTTCTCAAGGGAGCAAATTCAGAGATTCTTTTTGCTATCGACTCAAGGGAATCTTCTCTTCATAAGGGTGAAGGTGGTTAGAGATTTATGTGCCATGGTGGCATTTTTTCTTGCTAAAACACAAAGGGGTCAGGGTTATCCTAGAGACATCATGGAAGCTGTCCATTTTGAGGACTCATGGAGGTCTTATGGAGGTCTTATGGAGTGTACAAAAAACGACTAAGTCCGAAATCTCTTTCTCACACATGAGATATAGAGAGGACTAAAGGTTTCCAAAACAACACCATAGTCACGCTGTCAAATCTCACTAACCATTTGTTACATGAAGAGACGTGTTTGAATCTTAACAAACATGTCGTTTCTATTGATCGTTCGGCTTTTGTTGTCTCTTCCCCAAAGAAACCTCTAAATCTTGCAGTATCTCATCTCTTTTGCAAATATTTCAAAGAGCGGGACCACGTGGTCAACACGTGCCACGCATTGATAAAAAGACATGAAAAAGAAAGTACGGTTGGGGGACCGTGAGGACTTCCTTTGACAAATCCGACTTTGAAGTCCTTTGCGTACCCCAACGCATACATGCTGCCAGCTGGTCATACAGAGCACGCGATGGCCGTCTTCAATTTACCGTACGGCACATCGCCATTGTGGTACCCTACTCTTTAATATTACTACCCTCCACAAAATCCTTCAGTTTCACTTTTTTATCACGACCTTCCAACCACCGACCAAAACTTTGGATGTGCGTCACTTGCAATTGTCCCTGTCCCATATACACCTCCCCCACTTCCCCCCGTGGACTATGGTTACGCCTTTACTCAATCGAGTAATCCTTCTAATTCGCTAATTGACTCTGGCCCTTCTCACCACATGTGCTGTCCGCGTTATAAGATGCTCAATATTGTTCCCTTTGACATTCATTTACTCATTTATTTGGGGAACAACATCATTTTAACTTCTACTCTCGTTGTACAGGTGGGTATTATTTCCGTTTGCAAGCCTCTTGTCCAATAATCTTAGAAAAGGTTTATTTCTTTCCTAACCTCAAAAAGTATATTTTTTTGCTAGTTCCGCTTTGTGCCATGGAATTTTTGTGTAGTCACTGAATTCCAACGTTGAATTTTGCTCCTCCACTTGGGACCTCATTAGTAGTGGCACTTGGTTGGGCAATCTACATCTTTTAATTTTTTTTCATGATATTGCTCATGCTTCTTTAGCCCATTTTCCCTCTTCTTCCTCTTTTCTTACATGGCATCTTTGTTATGGCCATATTAATGGTGCTTGCCTAGCTTCCCATTCAAAAAAGGCTTAAACTTGGAATCGATAAATTTAATGAAAGAAAATTTTACTTTTGTCATGGTTGTTTCCTTAGTAAAATGCCTCGCTTACCTTTTCCTTATTCTTCTTCTCACTCTTTAGCTCGCTTTGATCTCATTCATATTGAGGTATGGCGTCCTATTTTTATTCCAAGTATAAGTGGCGCCTCTTCTTTTCTCACTTTAATTGATGACTTTTCTCGCTTTACATAAATTTATGTTTATTTTATGCGTCAAAAATCCGAAGTTTTCACCAATATTCAACATTTCAAATCACTTGTGAAAAATCATTTATCATCTCACATCAAAACCATCAGAACAGGTAACGAAGGGAATTTGTTTCCAATGTTTTTTTCGATTTTTTGCGAACACATGGCATTTTTCATCACAAAACATCTCCTTATTCTCCGCTACAAAATGGTGAAGTCAAGCGCTTAAATCGCACTCTCATTGAGATGTCTCGCTCTCTTTTCCATTTTGTTTCCATACCATTTCATTTTTTGGTTGAAGCTTTACCAAGTTCAAATACCTACGATGACGGAGGATGAAGCCGTGGATCGCTACGTGAAGGGGCTTAAGTCATCTATTCGTAGAGATGTGGAACAATGGCTTGCTCGAGAAAGCACGACTCCTACTCTCTCGCCAATCATCCAGTTTGCGGAGCGGACCGATTCAATCGACTTTAACCTCTGGAGACCTTATCACTAAGGGTCGAGCAGTAGCGGAGGACACCGACGAGACGAAGGTCCAACCCCCATGGAGCTCGGCGCAATTAATGAGGATAAGGAAGCGGTCAACGTCCTGCGAAGAAAGAAGAAACCTACCAAGACCAAGACCAATGACTTATTCTTCGAGGAAATCCTGCGGAGGAGGCAAAATGGCCTATGCTTCCAGTGCGGTTCTCCATATTATATGGCTCGAGAGTGTCCAAAACGGAAAGGTCCCTAAAAGGGAAAACTTACCGTTATGAGGTTGGTCGGTGAAGGAGGAGACCCTTTGATATTTAGGGGTCAAATAGGAGCGAGTGCATCTTACTTCATGGTGAACTCCGGAGCATTGGGGAAATTCATTAACGAGGCGACGGTGAAAAGGTTGAAACTTCCTCTTGTGGTACTAAAGGATAATCAGTCGGTACAACTAGCCAACGGCAGTTCCTTCTCAATTACCCATCGTACTCGAGGTTACGCGTCGAAATTGGGAAATTTCGATGGTACGAAACGTTTCATGTATTACCTCTTGGGGACCATGAGGTAATCTTTGGGAAGCCGTGGCTGCAAAAATGGAATTCGACGATCGATTGGAGAAGTGGCGCCATGAGAGTGAAGAAAGGTGAAGAAGAGTTTGAGGTAAAAGCGGGAGCGGCTGGCAAGGGAGCCGAAGAGGGACGCCTGCTTTCGGCCTTAAAGCTCAAGAGGGCACTTAAGAAAGGGGAAACGATTGGTATGGCGGTCGTCCAGCCAATGGAGGAGGCGAAGGAGGAGATCTCGGAAGAATGGAAGAAGAAGGACCTTGACTTCGAAGAAAGTGACGACATTGGAAAGACTTTCGAAGAGGCCTCGGAAGTCATGACAAAACTTCTCGAGGAGTACGCAGATGTATTTCCCCTGAAGTTCCCCGAAGGATTACCTCCGAAGCGCGAAGTAGACCATAGGATAGAGCTTGTTCCTGGAGCGGTACCACCGGCTAATCGGATGTACAAGATGAGCTACACCGAGTAGGACGAACTGAAAAAGCAACTCGCGGAGTGCGTTAAAGCCGGAGCAATCGAACCAAGCAAGTCACCGTATAGAGCCCCCGTTCTCTTTGTGAACAAGAAAGATGGAGGTTTCCGTATGTGTGTAGACTACCGAGCGCTGAACAAATTAATGGTGAAGAATGCGTACCCCCTGCCGAGGATAGACGAATTGTTGGATCGACTTCGAGGTGCTAAATAATTTTCGAAAATAGACTTGCGGAGCTGCTACCACCAGATTAGAATTGCCAAGGAGATGTGGAGAAAACGGCGTTCAGAACTCGATACGGTCATTTCCAATTTCGGGTAATGCCGTTCTGGTTGACTAACGCACCGGCAACTTTTAAGCATTTAATGAATTCCATATTTCGGCAATATCTGGACACGTTTGTGATCGTCTTCCTAGACGACATACTGGTGTATAGCCAAACGCAAGAGGAGCATATGAAGCACTTACGGACGGTCCTCCAGGTCCTTCGGGAAAATAATTTGTACGTAAAAAGAAATAAATGTGACTTCTTCAAGGAGAAGATTGTTTTTTAGGCCATGTGGTGAGCCGGGACGGAATCGCAGTGGAACCAAACAAGACAAAGGTCGTTAAGGAGTGGCCCCAGCCAGCAAATATCACGCAGTTACGGAGCTTTCTAGGACTATGCTCCTATTATCGCCTTTTTGTCGAAGGTTTCACAAAAGTTGCTGCACCGCTCACGGAATTGCTCAAGAATGACGTTCCCTATGATTGGAAAGCGGCACAAGGGACAGCCTTTAACACGTTAAAGAAGCGGTTGGTTACCGCCCCTGTGTTAGCTGTTCCCGACCCGGACTTACCTTGGACGATTATTACCGACGCTAGCGATACGGCTATTGGAGCGATCCTTATGCAAGATCAAGGGAAAGGCCTTCAACCCATCGCCTACGAGAGTCGAAAACTAAAGGCAGCAGAGCTAAACTGGGCCACTCATGAGAAAGAGACAATAGCTATCATCAATGCGATGGAGGTTTGGAAGTGTTACGTTCAGGGGAAATAAATCACGATTATCACCGATAACCACGCCTTACAATATCTCCAAACCCAACCGAAGTTGTCCAAAAAACAAGTGCGCTGGATGACGTTTTTTGTAGACCTTTGGTCTGGAACTTGTTAAAGAATATAAGCCAGGCAAAACGAACCCGGCGGATGCGCTGTCAAGAAGAATCAGAGTCGCTGCGCCAGTAGCGGAGCAACCACCATAAACATCGTAGTATGGGAACGTAAGCTCTGCAAAAGGGGACACCGCAGCGTCGACTGCAGCGCAAGATCCGAAACTCAGCGCAGTCACCAGTACAATTCAAGTGGACGAACAATGGTTAGGTGGGATAAAGGCCACCTATGGCAACGATGATTCACTAAAGGAACTCATTAAACAGAAGGTACTCGTTCGAACCGCCAATTGTATGTGGCGATACAGACCGAGTAAGACGACACGGTTTTATGTGCCATCAAACACGGAACTCCGTAACATGATTCTTAAAATGAGTCACGACGAGACGCTCAGTGGACATTTTAGGCGGGATAAAACAACCGCACATGTCGCTGAGGCGTATTACTGGCCAAACATGACTCGAGACATTGCAGAATATGTTCAAACGTGTGACTCCTGTAATAGGAACAAACCAGATTCAAGGCAACAAGGTCTGTTACAACCCCTTCTGATACCATTTGTTCCTTGTGAGGCGATTTCGATGGATTTCATTGTGGCCCTTCCACTAACGAAGGAGGTTTACGACTTAATCTTCGTCGTCGTGGATTACCTGACAAAAATGGCACATTTTCTACCCATGTCTACCACAGCTACTGCACGCGATATCGCGAACTTATTCTTTCGATGATATTCCGCCATCACAGACTTCCGACAATGATCGTCAGCGACCGGGATCGTAAATTCGTGAGCCACTTTTGGCAAAATCTATTTGCGTTATGTGGCACGCAGCTGGGCATGTCCACAACCTACCACCCTCAAACTGATGGTCAGACTGAAAGGGTGAATCGATCTTTGGAGGAAGCATTGCGGGCTTATGTTTTGGTGCACCAAACGGAATGGGTAAACAATTTAACAGTGATCGAGGTAGCATACAACAATGCACTACACTCGTCAAAGAATGCTACGCCATTCTCCCTCAATAGACGATAGCCCACTCTTCCCCAAACCTTATTGGTAGCGAACTGCCAAACACCGGCAGCTCTGGATTTTGCCAAAACGTTGTAAGGAAGCATGGAAAAGGCGGCCATGGGGCTCCAAATGGCAAAAAAAAATTGTCAAAAGTGCAGGCCGACGCTCATCGGAAGGACACCGTCTTTCGCGTGGGGGACAAGGTTCGCCTTAATATGGAAAACCTCACCTTGCCGGGTGCCCTCTCTACGAAGTTGGCAACGAAGTTCATGCGACTGTTCACAATTATTTCCCGTGTCGGCGACGTGGCTTACAAATTGGATATCTCGACAGACTGGAATATCCACAATGTCTTCCATGTTTCCCTCTAACAACTATTCCACGATCTTGATTCAATGTTCCCTCATCGACGACAAAATACTCTTTTACCACCCGTTTGGGGAACCTCGGACGAGTATAAGATGGAAGAGATCCTTCAGTCACGCCACTCTCGGAATTCCACCTCTACCCAATATTTGGTGCGTTGGAAGGGCTACGGTGCTGAGGACGACTCTAAGGTGGACGAGGGGGATCTGCATTCTCCGGAGATGCTGCGCCAATTTCAGCGGAGTGAGGACACTCAGCTTTACCAGAGGGGCAATCGCAGCGGCCGCAATAAAGGAGCATGGAATTCGGGCAGAAATTGGAAGGAATTGATACAGATTCATGCATAATGGTTGGTGGGAGTCTAGAGACATGGGAGGAAGAGTTTATGGCTTCAAAGCCATATAGACAAGTAGGCAGAAGTCTTATATATTTTATGAATTGTACGAGACCCGACATTGTAGCAGTTGTGAGAGTCTTGAGTAGAAGTCTGCAGAATCCTAAAAGGGCATATTGGGAAGCAGCGAAAAGGGTGTTGAGATATCTTGCACGAACAGGAAATCTCAAGCTTCTACTCGGAGGAGGAGAGGTGAAAACATAGACGTAGAGCGATGCCAGCTATGGGGACATGTCAAGCCAGAAATCTACAACTGGTTTTGTACTTAAGATTGGAGATGGAACTTGCAGTTGGAGTAGCAAATTACAAAAGGTTACAGCTCAATCCACAATGGAGTCTGAATATATGGCAGCAGCTTTGGCCCTCAAGGAGCTCCTATGGGTCAAGTCTATTCTACAGGAACTTGGGTACATACAAACAGGTCCTCAATCTATTTGGTGTGACATCCAGGCAGCCATTGCTATTGCCTCTAACCCCAGCCATCATTTTAAAAGTAAACACATGGATGTTAGACTTCACTTTGTCAAGGAAAAAGTACTTGCAAAAGTCATTAAGTTGTGTTATTTACCGGATGAGAAGATGGTGGCTGACTTGTTAACAAAAGCCCTTCCTGCTCCTAAGTTACAATTTTGCAGAGAAGGTGTTGGACTAAGTGAGAATTAAGTCTAAAGATATAGGGGAGTGTTGAGATTTTAAATCTTTAGTTAGAAAATAGAGTAGACTTAGAATATTTTCTAAGAAGTGGTATATAATACTTACTTTTATTAGTGTTACAGTAGGCAAAGTACAATAGAGTGTATTGTACCTCTGCAGGTTTTACGCAGTGATGTCAACACGCGTCACGCAACAAACAATTAGAATCGCCAGATCAGACGGACAGAATCTGATCCGGATATCTTTGGAAAATATATGGTACGGCTATTTTTGGAGTCATACAGATATTTTGGCATTATATGGTACGGAATATTTTTATGATCATAAAATAGAAACGTCCGGATATTTCGGAAGTGAATTATGATCATTGATTTTGAGAGACGTCGACGGACGCGATTCACCTGGGACCATAATTATGATTCACGTGTACCGCAAATGACGAGGCGTGATTCACGTGGGACCACAATTGACGAAGAACTCAAGTGCTTCGTACTACACTACGACAATCGGCTGGACTTTAGCAATCACCGTGACTAAGCACCTGGAACATTTTTGTACGGCTCGTTATCTGAAATATTTGAATAACAGAGTTTTGTAGTTTACTGTATTAAAATTTAGTGTTTCATTAATTAGTTTTCTGGAAATTAATAATTAGGTTTTTGGAGGTACTCTAGGTGTAGTAAAGTACATGCTGGACACTTTGTCGTTAGTCAAGATAGTTCCATACCACGGTCACCCGAATTTGTGTGACCAGCAGATACTCACTGTGAGTATATAATCTATGACTTAGCCAATTTTGTATCATCCAGTTTTGGGAATATGATTTTCTAAGGGCAATTTTTGGGAAACTTCTAGACAACATATCTTATGGTTTACTATGTCATTTGGGCTGCAATTTTGGGAATTATCAGTTTATTGTATTGTAAGTCACTGTGGCAAATTTGAAAAATATTGGATTTCTGAGTCATATTTTGTGTCAGTTCTAAGTTGGCTGTTGAGTAAATACTTTGGTATTTTCTGTTGTTCTCCATGTCTACTTCCACTACTACTGCTGGTTCTGCAGCTGCAACGATGGTTGTAGAAGAACATTTACGTCTTCCCACATTTCAGTATCGTTCTCCACGGTCTTCACCACCGCCGATCCCGGTGCCATGGCAATAGTGGTGAGGGGTGTCTCCTTTCCTTTCCCTTTTTCAGACACACTGTTGTCCCCATCATTTGCCTCCTCCAACGAAGCAATCGCTGCCGCAGAAAAACCTTAATCCTCCAAATCATGGCGAAATTCCCGAAGGTGGAAGTTTCACTTGTCCACTGATGATACCCCAGTATCGTTTTTCACACAAAGCTCCCATCATCATGGCTTCCGAATAGATGAACCCAGATCCATTGAAGGTGGGCACCCTAGAGGGTGGGCCCATAACCTGCAATTCTGTGTCCTTCATTATTCTGTGTCTTTCATTGGACTACAGAATACAAAAAGCCTCTAGATAGTATTTAAGTAACCCACTTTAAGCCACGACCACTGTTTCCCAAGAAGGCAAACTGACAGTTTGGCTGCACCCTTGTGCATTTTCGACTCTCCGGATTCCGTAGCAAAAAGAATCACTGAAAACGGCCAACCAGCCGATAAGTTATGAGGCACTAAAAATGCCGATTTGTATAAACTCTCAAAGGGAGAGGTGACTACCTACCAAAATTTTCTAAGTCCTGATTCCTTCTAATAACTTCTATTTACTGAAGTACGGACCAATCAAATTACTGTATCGTACCAAAAAGTACTGCTGCCGGTGTACCTTTTGTACGGTCTATGTACGACAAAGCTATTAAGTGGACGCGTGTCCACTTTTTACTTGTCCGTACATTCCTCGGAATTCCTATGACCGAATGTCATCTCTCCACGTGGATCCAGGTCATGCCACATCACAAAACGCCAAGGTGACCACTCCGAGATTTCGGCGATGACGTGCGCCGTCGGATTCGTAATGAGATGTAACCTTAACCTTTATAATTACTTGCGAGATGTTTGTTTTGCTGTCAAACAAATGCGAGGTATTCATTCTGAAATGATGTCGTAATAAAACTGTATCTATGCACGCCGTATCTAGTTTTAGTTAAATGGATTTCTTACTTCCTTAATGTATATATATCTATCATACTCTATAGCACTTAGCATTGGTCCTAGTCTAGTAGGATAAAGCTGATCGCTATCGGCCAACTTGACGAACCGCAGGTTCCGGGTTCAAATCCCAGGTCCGTCAGGACTATTTTTAGTAAACTAAAATTAACTACCTGTTGAACTAAGGCAGCCATGGATCAACCACCTTCTCTATCCTTAAGTGACTACAACAAGTATGGGGGCTAGAGAAAGGAGGTGGAGGCATGCTGTCTGTCCTTTTACTTTTTCCTAACCTAGAAAATACTATAGAAATCTATGAATTTCAACAAGCACCACCGCTGCGTTGACAGAAAAGTGCAACGGCGCAATTGTATTTCACTATGTGGGTAACGACGAACCCTCAGTTTCGCCGCAATAGCGCAGTTTTATAAATGATGGATGTTGCGATACCCTCGCACTTTGCGACACTTCACAAAGTCCAAAATTGAAACCCTCAACCCCCGTGAATAAAGCCGCCATCCGTCCTCGCGACAAACTTAGTCTCGGCAGCTTGGAAATTGCTTCTCTCTACAGTGTTAGTTTACCTTCGCTTCTGGAATTACCGGAATTGTCTTGTTCAACAGTGTTTATGGCGTCGTCATCCTCTCCACCACAGAAAAAGAGGAGACTTCTACGAGTGGGACAAAGAGATGCGAACGATTCCGAGAGATTGTTAAGGGGGGCGGAGGCCATGGTGGAAGGAAGCAGGCGAAGTGAAGTTGAAGTGGATTTGGAACCTGAGGAAAGCACTAGTAGCGAGGCAGGACCGGCGAAGACCAGTGGAGGGGAGTGGTTAGAAAACTCACAGGACCCCGAATACACCCCAACCCGAGAAGGGGATGAGAAATTTAAGAGAGATCATGAGGTATCGGAGGCGGAGGAACCAGAACAAGAACCAACACCTCCGCCAATTGAGGAGCGCGCCTCAGATCTAGAGGTAATGTTAACAGTTTGCCTACCTACCTGTTAACTGTCTCACAACCTGCTTCTCAACCGCCTCTCTGCCTCCCGGCCAAATACATACATAGACATCTGTCTATATATATATATATATATATATATATATATATATATATCTATAGATATGTATTTGTATGACTTTATATAAAGCTATGAAAAGTTGATATCAAAAATTATATTTAATCCTAATTGGTTGTTAACGTCTTAAAGTAAGCTGCATAGGTATACATACTTTGACACACTTATGTTCTAACACTATTTCTTCAACGAAATATTCTTGCTGTTTGGAAGTATGTATGTTTTCTATGCTTATACCATCACTCTATGGTTGTTGTTCCAATAAAAGTTGCAAATAGACTCTTTACATATAATGCATATCGTACAATTGCTTATTGAACACATAAACGTATATTTGTATACTACTTTGGTAAGGCTCAACAAAGCGTGATAAAACAACACGATACATGCCCATATAACAAGCATAACAATCATGTCCGTGTAACGGGTATTGATTGACTAAAGTGAAAAAAAACACATTGTGTAACAAAATACACCAACATGAGATCTGTAGCTAAAAAAAACATTTGATTTTTGACAGTTACACATAGATATAGGCGGAGAATGGTTAGTTAAGTATAGTTAGTCAATTGAAATTGCTAGAGCCAGACACCATTGAATGTTATTACAAAGGTGACACTCAGTCATCAATAAACCTATTTAATCTCAACTATTATATTCCTGTTGTGAAGTAGACTAAATATGATTATGAACTTCAAAACATGTTTGTTTGCACAGAATGACATCTTACATGGGACATTCCCTCGGTTTAAAATTGTCTATATTTGTGTTGTAAATCAAAACACCCTATGGTTGTTAATCCCATGTATAATTTACAGTTGTATAGTTCATCAAAAAACCCACCTGTAGTTGTTCCCAAATATATAGAGTACAAAAACTCTATACAACCTTCAACACACACAACACGACCTTTGCCTGTGTAACAGGTATTAATTTATTAGTCTCCCAAAAACGAAAAAAAAAATCTTGTCAGACGCTTCCATTGGTAGTATTCACACAAGCGACAAATGTGTGACAGAATCTCGAGTCCAAAATATGGAATGGAAAACCCGAACCCGCCCAAATTTCTCCTCAAACTGTACAAGAAAATAACTCACATTCTCGCGCTCCTAGTATAAAATTAGCGTCAATACTCAATGGCCATGTTCTCACTTGCGGCTGTTGGTCGTCGTTCAGTCAATCTTAATGATTTGGGTCGTAGTTTAGAAGTTGTTGGCTACTTCGGTACAATTCTTTGGTTGTGGGTAGTCATGTTTCGCGGGTATTTCTCCCCGTAGTCATCTTTGGTAATTTATCTATGTACTTTTGTTTTGGTGGTTACTTGTTTTTAGTTAAGGTTTGTCTCTTATTTTCCGTAGTTAAATGTTTTATTTTCCTTTTTTACCCTTTTTATACCTTGATGGTTCTTCCATCGCACATTTTGCAATAAAGTTTGGTTTTGCTTTTATAAAACGACGCGAGTTCCAAAAATTTGACACTTAACAAAATAGGTTTTATTGCCAAAAACGCGGTGGTAAGACCATCAAAGTGCAAAAAAAATATTTTCACTAAAAGGAATAAATGACCAACAAAGGTAAAAGACCATAATCCTAAAAGACTTACAACACAGTAGATGTGGTTTAAAAGCCTAAAAAAAAAAAAAAAAACAAATACAACAAAAACCAAACCGCCAAAACACTACAAACTACCTTAGACCCTAAAGCATAAGATTATGTCCAAACTAAAGATTAAAACTTTTAATATTGTCTTCTTAGAATATGTAAATGTTTGGTGTCAGCGCAATCGATCAGTTACCTTTTCTTTTAACAAGTCCTAATAGCGTATTCCATGCAGATTTGGTTATAGTCATTCACCATTTTTTGGCTAGATTGATCGGACATTCACCAAAGATTGACTGAACGATGACCAAAAGCGGCAAGTGATAGCACCTCATACTTTCAAATTCTTAAACCTACGATAAAATAATACCGCTACTGTAATATAATAAAGTGTAAAGGGACCTCAAGTGTTTTTCTACACCTCCAATACTTCATTACACCTCCAATAATTTACTGCACCACTAATATTAACCTTAGGAACTGTTCGTGTTACGACTACATTTTCCCTCTATTGTTGCAATTTCGATATAAAGTGTGGCAATTACATCGCTCATCGTGTTTGGTGTTAAAAATTTTTTCACCATTTAAAACGTCTTTCCTCCATGGAAACTTGTCGGATTGTCAATAGATGATTGCATTTAGAATGCTAGATGCTCGTCTGTTATTGGCGATCTATCAGTCGACAATTAAACAAGTGTGGACGGAAAAAAAGTGTTTTAAATGACGAAAAAACTTTAACACCAATAATAATTAGCGATTTAATGTTGTGTGTCGGGTAAGAAGTTGTTGCAATAAAAATGATGTTCCATATATCGAATATCGAACGGTTAAAGACATCAATATATCGCATTGGGACCAACTTATACCGCGATACATAATGGAAAATATATAGTAATATTTAAATTTAGTAATTCATAAGTTCATATAATATAGTATTTCACTGAAAATATTAAATAGTATTGTATGCCACGTATGACGTGAGTTTAACTACACAACTCAATATGTAACAAAAAAAAATAGTACGTTATAAAATTAGTGCGCACATAGCCAAAAAAATATTAACGAATACGTCACATTCACATCGCTAAATGGAAATGGATCATTAGTCAACATCATTTTTGTAGACTTTTCGGTTTTTCTCCAACAATATAGAGGCACGAAGCATTTCGTAGTTGTTTTTTTTGTGAGCTATTCTAAAACTTTGACGGATTTATGTTTTCTATCTTTCCGCCCACTACAATAGTTTCACCTATTTGTTATTTTATAGAGCATACTTTGCAAGCATAATGACAATATGTCATTGTTGAAATTAGTAGATTTCTAGAGTATTTTCTAGGTTTAAATATGTTAGTGAAAAGGACGGGCAACCTTCCTCCACCTCCTCTCTCTAGCCCCCATACTTGTTGTAGTCACTGAAGGATAGAGAGAGTGGTTGATCCATGGCTGCCTTAGTTCAACAGGCAGTTATTTTTAGCAGGTTACTAAATATATACCTGATGGACCCGGGATTTGATCCCGATACCTTCGGTTCGTCAAGTTGGCCGATAGCGGTCAGCTTTATCCTATAAGACTAGGACCAGTGCTAAATGCTATAGTATGTGATAGATATATATATTTGTTTAGGGAGGAACAAATCCATTTAACTAATACTGTATACGGCACGCATAGATACAGTTTTATGAAAGTACAAAGTACGATTCTATTTCAAAACGGATACCACGCACTTTGTTTTGACAGCGAAACAATATATCGCGCAAGTATTTATAACGGCTAAGATTGCGTCTCGCTGCAAATCCAACGGCGCACATCATCGCCGAAATTCCAGAGTGGTCACTTTGGCGTTTTGTGACGTGGCATGACCTGGAGCCACGTGGAGAGACGACATTCGGTCATGGGAATTCCAAGGAATGTACGGACGAGTGAAAAGCAGACACGCGTCCGCTTAAAAGCCTTGTCGTACATAGGCCGTACAAAAGGTACACCTGCAGTAGTACTTTTTGGTACGGTACAGTAATCTGATTGGTCCGTTCTTTAGTAGAAAGAAGTTATTAGAGGGAATCAGGACTTAGAAAATTTTGGTAGGCAGTCAACTCTCCCTTTAATAGTTTGTCCAAATTGGCATTTTTACTGCCTCATAACTTATCGGTTGGTTGGCTGTTTTCTGTGATTCTTTTTCCAACGAACTCATGGGAGTCCAAGATGCACAAGGGTGCAGTCAAACTGTCATTTTGCCTCCATGGACAGCAGTGGTTGTGGCTTAAAGTGGGTTAGTTAAATACTATCTCGAGGCTTTCTGTATTCTGTGATCTAATGGGGGACACAGAATTGCAATCATAACTGCACATATTAATTTAATTAGAAACACTACTAATTGCAATTATTTATAATCCATTAATATGTTTTGTCCCACATTATGGCAAAAAGAATTATATAATGGACCAAACAATGAATCACAAACCAATAAAACATTTTATGGAAGGGATATGGGAGCCTAAAAACCCATAAGAAATTGCACAAAAAACACTAAAAACTAGAAAAGACAAACATTTTGGAACGAATATGGGGGCTTACAAACTAGAAAAATTACAAAACAAGAAAGTTGGGGTCAGTATATCGCGATATAAACATATCGTCATATCGACACGACATATCGGTAAAATATCACAATTCTCGATATTTCAAAGACATATATTGATTATCGGTTACCCAAATATAGATACATATCAAATATCAGCAAGAGGCCTTCGTCACACAACACTACACTAGAGTAGTGGCAGCCCTATGAGAATATGGTTGATGTATTTTTTTCGCCATGTCTATAACTTCTCTTTGTGCACACATTTTTGATTTCGTTTAAAGGTCGCCAAGTGAGAAGCTAAGTGTAGTTTCCATGTGGTAAAGTAAGGGCTTTTTGATGTCGTTTTCCTTTAAAACTTAGCTCGCAGCAAGAAAATTGGCAACCGTACCAAAAAACTGAAATTACCACAATACAATTTGCGTCAATTGTACTGCAGTTTGTCGTCTAGCGCGTTTCGACCCACTTTCGCGCCCCTTCAGCTCGTCTTCAAACTAATACCGAAATCACCTCACGAGTTGATTTTAACTAAAGCTTGAAGATGTGAACGAAAAGGCAAACATTGTCGCACGCGCCAAAGGTTTTTGCATTTTTTTTGCAGTACGTGGAGTACTTAGAAAAAAAACCACTCTCCATTTTAACCTGCTCGGACTGTTTTCCGTGCAGGGGTCGTGGAGGGGTCTCGAGCAACGGATGCCATTTCACAAAGGCGAAGTACGTGAAAGTGTCTCTTTCTCTCTCTCTCTCTCTCTCTCCCACTACCGCTTCTATCTCACAATTTTCTCAATAAAACATTCAGAACAAAAATTGGACCAATTAAAACATTCGGACCAAAAAAAATGTTTACACGTCAGATTCGGACAATCGAACGGTCGCTGATAGAAGTAGCGATCTAAGAAGATCACATGAAAAGCCCATAACACAACTTACGATAAAGGCGCCTACCAAAGGCCTACCATAAAAACGCCTACTTTTGAACTATGGGTTAAACCCATGACGACTGCACAAGCTCCTTGCCCGCGCCATACGCGCGCTAACGACAGGCAAAAATGTGAATATGGGGGGGGGGGGGCGGGCATATGGCGCGGGCAAAGGAGCCTGTGACGCGAAAGGAGCAGTTTCGCCTGCCGTACCGTACGGCCTGACAATTATAGGCTACTGTGGATTTTTTCAAAATTGTCCCTTAAGCTCGCTTTCCCGTAGTTCCGATTTACATTTTGGGTCGATGACGACGATTCTTGTCGGTCGATGTGAATATCCCAAAAACTATAATTAAGGCCGGATTTCCGTTAGCAAAAAATGGTGCTGTTTATTGAAGGTTGTACCTTTTCGTACAAGTTCGTGCCGACTGTACCCCCTCCTCCAGAGACAGTTTATGCCTCACAATTTAAAGAAACGATTTCATTGCGTTACAGCGGAACGCTTTGAAAGTAGTACGGAAAATTTTCGCCAAAAATCAAAGTAACACGATTAAGTTTATGTTTCACGGGAAAGTACCCTAAGACTCAATGACCCTTTCCTCTCCATCGTAACCGTCCGATTAATAATCTGACGCGTGTGCACGGAGAAAAGATATTTTTAAGTGGCCAAAGAGGTGAAAAACTGAAAACGCACCGCTACTAAGGATTGACGGTGTAGCCGTAGTGAAGGCACGAAGCAGCAGGCCTCCATAGCAAAAGCTATGAATACTTCGCAGACTTTGCACAAAAATATACTTTTTCAGACGACCTTTCCGCGTCCGTCCACTTATCGCTCGGTCGCCGTTCACTATGGACGCTTTCCCTCTCCCTTTGTATCGTCGGGAGTCTCACAGGACCGTCCAGAAACTGCCAAGACTGAGACGCAGAGGTTATCTTTCGTGACAGATCGTCGCACTTTGGTAGGAATCAGTGCGTTAACCTGTGGAAACATTGGATTAAGGACAGATAGGGTTTTGGCTTATGAAAAAGGGACTAAAAGACAACGAAAGCGAAGAAAACCTCTTGTGTTCCCTCCAGAAGATGTGGTAGAAATGGAGCAAGAATCAGAAGGAGGCACAGGGGCCACGTGGCTGGTTGGGAGCGAAGGAGAGGCAAGTTTGGTGGAATGTTGGGGGGATTCTATGAAGTGTTTCAATGATTACTCGACACGTGGTCCCTATCGAGTGAAAACAATGAAAGGGATGGAATATAAATGTGAAGAATGTGTACCATTAGGTGCTAAAGGTAAAAAAACTAAACCGCAAATGACGTGTAATAATAATGTTTACAATGATAATGGTTGTAGAATTAGGGAAGAGTTTGACAATTGATAACAAAACCACAAATAATGGTACACTTATAATGGTACTAGAAATATACGGAAGAGTTTGAACATTGGTTAAAAAAAATAAATAACAGGTAACACCTTACATTTCCGCAAAGACTAAATGAATACAGTTCCGCAAAAGCAAAAAAATCATAATAATTATTTTTTCCCGTGATAAATAAAAACTAAACTTTTAATAAAATTTTGATGCAGAGCTCTTGAAATATTTGAGCGCGAATCTTATTACACTGCTCAAAATTATCGACAAACAATTGTAAATCGTTAGGAACCATTGTACCTTTCACATTCGATTGCAACGTAACCTCGCAATTACTTACAATGTCTTTTTGTGGATCTCAAATGATTATGCAAACACATTTTGTGTGGCTTTTATTTATATGATTATTTTTTTAACACACACTATTTGGTAGCATCTTTACATATTGTTGCAATAGTACACTGCCCATCGCTATTAGAGTTAGTGAAATATTTGTGTTAACACTTTATTTGAATTAACTACTTTCAACCATCTTTTGCAACGTGGTTAATTGTGGGCCACTTTTTTAAAAGAGTTACAAACTCTCATTTGATTTCGGTTCAGAAAAACACTGCCTGGAACTAGGGTGATCAATTATAATAGCAACGGTCGGTGTTGTAATAACCAATGTATTTAATGCGCTTGTTTTGTTATTTTGCTACTAAACATTAATTCATCGATTATTCCATGTTAGCGTATATTATATATCTATCTATAAATGGTTAATATATATATATATATATATATATATATATATATATATATATATATATATATATATGTATATATATATAAATTATACAGCGTTGTCGACAAAGGTAACAAATGTTTATTTTTTTGTTAATTTGCTCGACATTGTTTTGTCTAGCTTTCTGATTCTCGTGCCCCTAAAGGTATATATTGCAAATGAATGAATCTTTTTTTATTGTGAGTTCTTGAAGGTGACTCGAACCGAAAGCCACAAGACATACCATCAACTTAAAAACCGTTGCAATAAAATGCAAAAACTAGACAATGTTTACCGTAGTAAAACTCATTGTTAAAGGAAGTTCAACTTGTGACAAATTGAAAGATTCCTTGACTTGGGTTGTTCAATCTACAAACAAAGTAAAAGTAATAATTATAACTCTTGTGTTTTACTTCAACACTTCTGGTATCATGGGTATGTGTAGGCCGTCTTTACAGCCATTTAGGATGGCTGTTAATGTTTGTCATTGCATCGACGTGGTTATTATATAACCAAAGCCCTCCCTCTCCTCCCCTTGCCCCCTCTCCCCCTCTCCCACTTTGGACTTTCTTTTGTACTGGAAGAGGTAAACCCTGTTAGGGAATATGGTCTGAAGCATAATCCATCGTTGAACCTCAAAAGAGTAGAATACTTGCATTGTTTATGTTTTTCTGGTTCATCTTCTTTTCATCTTTGTTGCACAGCCTTTCACTTATTTTTGTTTAGTAAGTGTCTTTTTCAAATTTGACTCTTATCCCGATATCTGGCCCTAAGGACACCTGTACAATTTGTCGTTTCATTTTATTTCCTTTCCACGTTAAGTGAAAATTTTCTAACACATAATTTTTTTGGTCATCAGATGATTTCAAGAGCTCTGAGTATTGGTTGAACAGATGATAGCGTTAAAGCTCTGTAAAGTTAAATCTAGGACAAAGATGTCGTCAATTCTAGAACCTTTTACTCTATTCAACTCCAGTATTTGTAAATCTCATTTCAAGATGTCATTTTTTCTCTGTGTTTTGTATCAGTCGGTGCACGCGGTGTTGAGACATGCCTTACATGATGTCGATGTCCTTACAAAATGATTTTGGTCAACACATTAAGCTATACAATATACAAACAAAAGACTGACTGTTTTCCAAGACTTGGTTGTTTTCAAAGACTGACTGCTTTCAATAACTTAAATTGGGCAGGTGAACTTCTCCTTGTGATTGATGCAAGTTTTCCAGATATGCAGAGTTCTCAAGAAACATTTCAGGTTTGTTGTTTACAACTTGCAAGTTTTTTTTTTTTTTTTTTTGTGCCTCCTGTCTCCAACACATAAAGATAAATACTAATAAATGGAAAGTGCTTGGTTCCATAGATAATTTCTTGAACATACGTTTGCATCATGACCTTTTTGTGCTTTTCTTTTTAGTGGGTAAAGGGGAAGCCCAGGGCGCGAGATACGCAATACCATTTATGGTGTTTACTACTGTGTGTGATCTTTTGAAGCTGGCATTGAATTAGTGTGGACAATAATATTTATGAAAGGCACTTTTTTTTGGATAGAAAGCGTCCGTCTGAGCCCTTTTTTGCATGTATTGTTTGGGATAGACCTACGATAGTTATGGTAGAAACAGAAAGCTATTCAAACAGTATGCAAAGACCAACTGTATAGGAGAGGTTTTACCTTAGTGAACTCAGTGAAAGTCGAGTGGTATAGATGAGAGAAATGTTTCTGAGAGGAGAGTTGTGGTAGCGGTAGGAGAGAATGGCGCTAAAGGGAGGAGATGGAGGAGATGGAGAGGGAGGGACTGTGAGGCTGATTCCCTTTCTCAGTCGACGTGGGTCATTGGATAATAACAACACCATGAGATTGTTTGTGGAGGTTATCCATTTTTACAAGGGAAGGATCTTTGGATTATCTTAGGGACAAAATTAAAAACTTTTTGAAAACTTTCTTCTTTCCCCTGATTATTTTCCAGGAGACGAAAAACTTTCCTCTCGCAATCTTTACCTCAGGTTATATGATAGATTCTTCTCAGTATCGTAGTTATTCTGAGCATCTTGCCTCCTGGGGTTATATTGTCCTCACTTACAACAAGGTCAGGTACAGACTTTCTGAACCAATGAATTTCTACAACCTTTTTAAAACTTTCAACATTTTTGTGCTCTTGTGAGTTCTTTTTATGCATATTCTTTTAGTATTTTTGTAAAGATGGAAAGGATCCCGCAGTTTTTTTGTTTGTGATGATAGTCGGCTCGAAAAATTGGCTTTTATATTAACGTTGTGTTTTGTCTATTCTGTACCTTCAATCATTTCCCTGTGTAATTTAAACTGACTTGTTTTAGATTTAGTCCAGAGGGAAAAACTTTCTACAAGATTGAACGATCTCGACTGTGCTCGAATCATCTCAGAGTTAATCAACTGGGCAAACACCAAGTATGTCTGGCTTTTAAAGTTGTTTCTTTATTTATTCTTTTATTTTCTTTTATGGTTTATGTCTTCCTACTCCATTTCCATGACCATATTCTCGAGCCTATGCCGTCCGAGTCCGAGGCGCATAGACTAACAATTTTCATTTTTGAGTTTTTAAATTAAAAACCAGCAACTGAACTTGCCTGGAAATGTTTCTCCCCCTTCACCCTGATAGGATACGGCTTTTCCTTTTTTTTTAACACCAATGACATTTTTTGACAGTTTCAAACAGTTTGTGATTGCAGTTCCATTTTCGAGAACCTTTTGGGATCCCAGGGAGTTTATTTATGTGGTCATTCTAGAGGAGGTTTGGACCAAATCTCTTGTGGAAGTAGAATTATGTGTATTTTTTTGCTTTAGACCTATGATAACAAATGCAATAAAAAAAAGATAAAGTTGGCTTCTGATTGGTTCGTACAGGATTTTGTTAGTACGAAACAAGTGTGCGTATTGAAATATAAAATATGATTTGAACTGTATACGTTTTTGTATTTTAAGTACGTCTGGAACATAGCTGAACACATCGGTATTTTCTATACACAATTGCATTAGCTAGTTTTACAGCTAATAGGTTGTCATTTTACCATATAACTTGGTTAAGTGAAGAAAGTCTTCTTCCTTTCTTTTCTTCCATTCACCTCTCACCTGTGGCAGAGAGATTGAATAATTAAGGTCTTTGTTCTTTTTGCAGAGTCCAAAAGTGCGAAAAAGCCCAGAACCTCTATATCTGGTAGCCTTGTATTATATGCGTATAGTATGGGTTTTCCATGTGTGTCGCGTATAGTATGGGGTAACCACATATGGCGTTTCCATACTATATTCGCTTTAGGACTACGCCTATTAGTACATACAAATGTTAATTTTTGTAATTTGGGCTGGTGAGATTTGCAGCCAAAGTCAGTGTACTGGCCGCATCACAAGATGAGAGAGTGGCTGCCATATGCATCCTCGATCCGGTCGATAATACAGGTCAATATCTCTCCTCTCTCCTCTCCCTCTTCTTGTTCTAAACCGCTACCTCCTAAAAACTACCTTTCCAACTCGCTACTTCTGTCTTACCTTTCCCACGCCTGTCACTCCCTTTCACATTCCTCCTCCTTCTCTCCTGAAAAGAATTTACTATTTACTCTTCCACGTCTGTTCCCCCCCTCCTGCCGCTCTAACTTCACTACACTTGAAATCGTTTTAGTTAACTTCATCACACTGAACACATTTAGTTAACAACTAACTTCACTGTAGTTTTCTTTCCTACAGTTAATTTCATCATAGTTAGCTTCATAACAGCAAACTTTGCGATAGTTAACTTCGCACGGCTAACTTCCCTAAACTTCACTTTAATTAACTTTATTGGAAGTATCTTCATTATAGTTACCTACACTGCAGTTAACATCATTATAAAAAACTTCACCACATGAAATCTTTCTTCAACTTTACAAACGTGAGAGATGTTCAAAAGTGTACTGTTTCTCCCCTTCGTTCTTCACTACATTGTCACTAACATTCTCTGTATCATTTTTTTATTATTTTTTTGCAGTTTATGCCCCCTTGGCACCTGGATACCCATCAGCAGTGGAGGCACTTCTTGCAAGAGAGAGATATGATACGGAGATGAGAGGAGAAGTAAATGAGAAGAAGAGAGAGAGGAATCTACCGGTGCTCGTGGTGGGGGCTGCGTTGGTCGGAAACTGTGCCCCTTTAAATGCCAATTTCAGGTGTGTTAAGAACAGTTATTTACCATTTATTGTTCTAAAGTTGATTGTTCTGGTTTTCCCACGATTTAAAGTTCTCTGCCTGTCATAGTGTTCTGCAGCATTCTTCCTTTTACATATGTCCCTTTTAAATCTTACGTGTTTAGCTGTATCCCTTTTGTAACTCGTGTTTTTTTTTTTGTTTTCATTATGTTCCAGACGTTTTTTTCGGGCAGCTCCGGCGCCATCTTGGGAGCTTGTACTTCTCGAAGCAGCGCATTTGCAATTTTTGGATGCACCCCCTATTTTTGAGGTGCCGTTTTTACACCCTTGGACAAATACAACTGCAAGTACAAAGAACTAAGTATAAAGAACTAAGTACAAAATACAAATAGGAATATAAGTACAAATGTAAGTACAAACACAAGCACAAACACAAACATGAATACGAACACAAATACAAACACAAATGCAAATACAAATTCGACGTTCTACAAACATTAACCTCTAAATTACAAATACAAATACAAATTCGACATTGTACAAATATTAAACTCCAACTCGCTTGCTGAAGCTAATTATATATGAAACACTTCACCGATGGTTAGTTTTGTGAATGCACAAGCAATATTCATGAATGGTAAGAATCTTTAAACTTTACTTAGGCTTTTGAGTTTCCATATTGACAATGTGTACCATTCACTAACATTCTCTCCTATTCCCCAAACCTCCTTTAAAATACAAATTTTGGTTCCTGTCTAGTAATTGGTAATCTAGACAAAAGACTGAGAGGAATAGGAGGCAACGATGTCAACAATAGCAAGTTTCCTTGACAAACCATGCTCGTTGCTATGCAGAGTGATGTTTGCGGAAACGGAAATGAAGAAGATTCCGTAATTAGTTTCGTTGCGAGAACGGTAATGGCTGTTTGGGGAGACCTCATTTTAAAAGAGGCGTATTCTCATAAGAAACAACAAGCGATACCTTCAGAAGGTGTTTCCAAAGAAACAACAAATCATATAGAAAGCAATTTAGGACAACCTTCTTCTAGTGTTTGTCCCTTCGAGATGTCTGGTATTTTAGATACAGTGACATGTGTCACAAAGGAGTTGGGTCAAGTAACTCCGGCTGTCTCACGAGTCAAAGTAAAAATGGATGATTGAGGATAAATTTTAATATAATGAACACCATGGAGTTGACTAAAAAGTGTTATCGACGTTATTGAACTCATGGTTCAAATGTGCGAAAAAAGTTGGAAACATTATATGTGGTTACCCCATAGTATACGCGCAATACACAGTAAAGCACGTGTATCTTATGGTGTAACCACATATAGCGTTTCCAATCGTCTTTGCACATTTGAACTATGAACTATGATTGGACGTGGTTGTTTGCAATTTCTCGATGTTTCTGTGCCATTGAATTTATTGGTAGATGTTTGTATGGGCTTAAGTACCATTAATGATTGTCCACTCTATTTTCCGTCGTACAGTATTCAAGTTTTATTTTGAGTTTTATTGTGATATCCTGAATTTAAAATGGCTAGTTGTGAGGAAAAACTCACTATTTTCACTCCTTGTGATAATGCATTGCGAGTTTTGATAAATTATGTTTACTTTTTTGGCAAATCTCGTACAAAATTTGGATTCTATTCACAACATTCCAGTAGTACGGGTGATGTACAATATATGGGGCCCAGAATTTCTTAGTAATATTGCTCAATTTTTTTGCAAATTGAGCTTGACTGTGTCGGTCAGAGGTGTAATTGTCGAAGGACCCGAAGCAAGCTTAATGGGAAGAATGAGTTGTGAAAGAGATGTGATGAGAAAACTCAAAAATATACACTTTTTAGAGTAATTGTACAAGCGCAATTATTGGCGTTACTGGAAATCAAAGAAATTCTACAAAAAAATTGTACTGATTCTCAATAATTGTATAATTCTGTAAGATATCTTTCATTACTGGCCAGTGTTGCCAGTACTCACATGCATAAACTACCCTATTATGTGGCTATTATGCTATAATCAGGTGCTATGTTATTGGCCAGAATCAAGAGTAATCACGCACGTGTAACTACATTATTAGCCGGTGCGACTTGATTGGTCGAATCAAACAATCAAATCATCATCTTTCCTGCCCGGACCCGGAAGCTTGAAAAAGCCTACTGTATCTGTATAGTAGGCAACTAATTTGAACTTTTTTTTTTTTTTTTTACTAATGTGAACTACCGAATTTGAAACATTTGATCTTTATGACGACACAGCCTCGTTTTTTATGCTTACACAGTTGTGCCATACATCCATTTTCAAAACCTTTTTTTTTTGTTTTCCACCTGCTGTTGAAAACAGCTTTTAAAATATGTTATTAAAAATGTAATACAAGTAAAATTGAAAAAAGTAAAAAAAACGTGAAATCAGAAATTGTGTAAAAAGAAAGGATGAAAAAATCGGAAACTCGAGCAAATGAAATTGCAACAAAGTATAATTGAATCAGCATTAGTTAATAGTACTACAAAGTTAAAGGGGCAGGATAAATTAAAAAGCACGATGGTAAACCATCCGAATCCGGGGGTACAAAAGGGGTGGCATGGCCAAAACTGAAAAACTACAAGCATGGCAATAAAAAACAAAGAAAGCAAAGTGAACGCAATTCACTACAAAATTCAAGACAAAAAAAAAATAGTGAATCAAAAATACTATGAAACGAGCTAAACGTAGAAAAATGTGGGACTACAAAATATTGCTGTTACATTGTAATTAAACACATAATTCGCCCAGGATCTTTTTTTGAAAAGCCAGGCAATTTATCCAATTAAACCCATTAAGTCTATCGTCCTATTTTAAACTGAAAAAAGCTCTGTGCCTGTAAGGGAGCCATTTATTACTGACAACCCATCTCCCTCCTTTCCCCTTCCCTCCCCTCCTTCCAAAGCATTTCAAAAAAGTTGCCTCTATCGGGTATCCAGTAGATCTCATTCACGGGCATCAAAAACGTTTTAAATTAAAGCCGAGAAATAAACCTTCACACCTAAAAATTGTTGAAACTGACCGCAATATTTTGCTCTGTCAAATGATCTACACTATATGTCGAACAGCTTAACCTACAGAGTTTAAAAAGTGCAAGAAGTTGCCTTTTATATTTTTGTCCTCCTCACATTTTACACGACCTCCGAGTGATAAAGTGTACCCTTCTCTCACATTCTCTCTCTCTCTCTCTCTCTAAGTCTAACTCTCCTTCCAAAATTATCTTTTTTTCTGGATTCTAAAACAACATACGCAGATACTCAAAAAACAAAGCGAACAATAGTTGGATAACCACCCTAATTTACATCATTACGACACATTTGAACCTTAACTTCTTTGTTGTTCTCACTTCGAGACTCGTAGTGCAAGAGGAGTCGGAGGACCTGACTGGGAAGGGGTACAAACGGGAGGAGGAGGACGAGTCCGAGAACCTCCTCCTCGTTCTCGCCTTCGTGACCCCAAAAAAGGCTGTACACATTTTATTTCGACATTTCCCCATGATTTGTTACCCACCGACGATGTGAGATCCGCTTCATTAAACTGCGTGGAAGCATTTATTCTGCGACTCTTCCCTCCATTCACATGTGGGACCTGTTCCGTGTCATACGACGGTCTACAAAAATAACCGATATCGGGATCATACATCCATGCCCTCTGTGGCGGTGCACTATGGTTTTCAAAAGCTACTGCTTCGGAAGTTTTTTTGTGTCTCTCTCCATTTCTTCTCCCTCTCTGTCGCTCTTTTCCTAAATCTGAAACAATTCCCTGACCTAATCTCTCTTCAATTTCCACCCTATTATTTCCCATCGCAAAACTCGACTTTTCTCTAATGTCTAGTTCTACCGCCTCATCTACTTCCTGTCCTCTTCTGTATGTGTAGGACCCAGACACTTTCTCTCTCTTGTCGTTGTTTCTTTTGTCATTTACTGAAAGTACGGGAAAGTTACCACCTGACTGACGCAAATTCAAATTAGAATTCACGGGAACTGTGTTGGTCATCAGCACATTTGGCTGACGTGGCACCATTCCTTTACTGCCACGTGTCACCAAACGATTGGTATTTTTTGATGTCACCAAAACATTCGGCTGTGCTGCGACAACATCTGTCCACCATTTCACTCGTCTCTCATGTCCCGAGTCCTCTTCCATTCCCCTCTTCGAAAACCGTACAGGACATCCCTCGCGTGAAACCCTAACTTCTTCCACTTCCGATTCCGATTCAGAATCTGTACCGCCCAATGAGACATCGTGGTTTCTCTGGAGCCTTACTTCCCAATGTCGAGCAAAAGACTCTTCCTCCTCAAAGCATCTGGAAAAAGAAGTGCAAGGAAGTGCATCTCCTATTTGTCGCGTATTATGCAATGCATTGCTCCTCCCCTCCTCTCTCTCGTCCTCTCGCTCATCCTCCCTCTCATCCTCTCTCTCGTCCTCCCCCTCATCCTCTATCTCGTCCTCCCCATCGTCTTCCCTCTTGTCCTCCCTCCCGTCTTCCATCTCATCTTCCCTCTCATCCTCTCTCTCTTCCTCTCTCTCTTCCTCTTTCTCTTCCCTCTGTTCCTCCACATGGTCCAAATCAGCAACTGGAATACGGCTGCTTGTGCGAGAAAGGCCTCCTCCCCCTCCTTTCCCTTGTCTTCCTGCCGACCAAATAGAACGTTCCCTTTCTCCTCTCCCTCTTCCTCTCTCTTTACCTTTCTCGTGTTGGGGTTCGGGCAATTTTCCTTTTCCGTCGACAAAACTCACTGCCCTCCTTCGATCCCCTAAAGACAAACCTTTTAAACAAATTCCATTCCCGTCCACACCATTTCCTGTGGGACACCTGCAAGTATTCTCTCCTCCCACCGGTCTCACTCCATGGGCAAACGGACTCGCTCCTCCTCCTCTCTCCATTTGGCATCGAGGACAAATGCTTCTAGTTCCCAACCCATGGCTCCCTTCTGCTCCTACTCCTCCACCTCCACCGACTATTCCTATTCCAACTGCTCCTCCCCCGCCTCCTCCTCCTCCTCCTCCTCCTCCACCTCTCATGGCAGAAGTGGTAGGCGGGCGTCGGGGCGTGGTCCAGGGGAGGGAGTTGGCTGTGACGGTGCTATGGGGGCTGCTGTCGGGCGACCACGAGGCGTACGACGGAATGTTCAACGGAACAGAACTCGTCTTACGGAACTGTACAGCCTCCTTGGAACGGCTCATAGTGAAGTCGAGGGCACGTTGCCACGCACTTACCTCGCCCACACTCCTCCGTCGACGAGAATTAGAAGAAGACATATCCACTTTCCCATATGTTTCCTCCTTATGCTTCCCTCCTCCTCCTCCCCCTCCTCCTCCCCATAGCACTATCCCTCTCCCTCCTTTTCTCTGTAGAGCCTCTTCTGGACTGCTTCCCTCTCCTCTCCCCTCTCCCCTTCGCTCTCCCCTACCCTCTCCCCTTTCCTCTTCCCCTCTTCCCCCTCTCTGTCTCCCCTTGCCTTTTATTTCCACAGGACATTCTATGCTTCGTCTTCTTCCCCGAGAATCCTCTTTACTATTTGCAAATTTCCTCTCTTTGGTCGTCTCTTGGTCCGCCATGTCTGACACAGCTCGTCTCAATCCCTTCCCTCCACCTCCCGGAAGCCCCTTCTCTATCGCCTCCCAAATCAAATCGCGATTTTCTCGTCTCCTCCGAAGCTCTCCCGTGCTCTGACGGCTTAGCTCCGGCTCCTCGAATTTATCGAATTCCTCGAATTCCTCGAATTTGTCGAATTTAGCGTTTTTTGAAAGGCAGCCGTGGATAAAATCGTCCCGGATTTCATCTTCCCGGGAAGAAAGGCTGAGGTCGTCGATCGAAGTGTCCCACCCGGAAACTGAAAGAGGAGACATGCGGTACGCCATCAATTTTAGGTTTTCAAAAGTTTAAGTTTTTTGGGATTTCAGGTTTTGAGATTTAAGTTTTTGGGATTAGCGTTTTTTTTGGAGTTCAGGTTTCTTTGCGCTTCGAGGTTTCGTGGACCGTTCCGGTGGTTGTCGATTTATGCGACGAAATAAATAAAAGAGTGAGTTTATGGATAAGAAAGAAATTAAGTTTTTGGGTGAGGCAAATTTTTGGTATTAAGAAATTTAGGGTTAAGAGTTACAAGTTCCTGAGAAGTATAGTCTCCATGTCAAGTTTCCTAAGTTTTGAAAAAAATGAGAATATGATACCAAAAACAAAGGTCTCAAACGGTAGGAAACGGAAGAGAAGGGAAGTGTGACTTAGGAAGGTAAATAGAAAGGACGCATTAATGAGAGGCGGGAGTGGGCGGGGATCCGACACAAAAAGTGTCGATTTGGTCCACGTGTTCGGTTGCAAGTGGCGAGAGCAGAGGGCCACCTTCGAAACGGACGGCGAATCGCCGTGGTAAAGATCCTGTGGAATAGTTCCCGGGCAGCAAAAAAATAAAGACGGAGGTACTGGTCAGTTTGTTTTCTTTAGGGGTTCAAAAGTTTCAGATCTGAAAAGTGAATAACGGGCAGGGGAAGAACTCGGCAAAAAGTATACGAGAAACAAAGAAAATGTTTACTACACCTTGCGTCGCTTTAGAGTTGATGAATTATTAACGTTAACAAATTATAATTAAATACTCTAAATTGTGTTTTGCAACGTGGATTATTTTATGGGTCGTTTACGTAAAGAGTGTTATAAACTCTAATTTTTTTTTCCAGTCGAAAAACGACTCCCTGGAATTGCGACTGGTTAATTCGAGTAGCGACAGGCGTTGTGTTGTGCCTGCTAATTGAGTAGCGATGCTCGTGATGATATCCTAAACCGTGATGTCCTTTTTGTATGTCCAACCTGTTGTCCACCAACATACTCATAAAAAGATACTAGGAAAATTGCACATCTAACATTGTTGTGATGAGAATAAAATTGCCATGATACACTAAATCATTCATACCTTAGTGAAATCACAATTTCAACATTTTTTTGCGATAAAGAAGTTAGAACTATACGTAAATCCATACTTGCACAACAACGCGAATGTGTACGATATAGTACACTCTTACACGTGGGGAAAAGTGTGTGTGTACATAGAGTTGCACCTTTAAACATACTTTAAACGAAAAAATAGTATGGCATAAATGTCGTTGGTGACATTTTATAGCTTATGAATCTTTTTTTTTTAGGTTGCCATAGTTCACATCTCGGTATGTACAAAACCATGGTGTTATATTGATACCATGCGCTAACAACAAAACAAAAAAAACATTCAATTTCAACTAGAGAAACAATACGTCCTTAGGTGCTCGAACAATACATTACAACGAAAAAGGTTAGTTTAAACTCAAACGTGGTTTCCAATAATGTTTAAATGTTCAAAGTACCCTAAAAGTGTAATATTTATAGGAGTATCAATGTAAATACAATGCTACTTATAATAAGCATTTAAATTTTGGGAAAATTTAGATAAAGGTTATGAGTAAGACTACCGCGCCAGCTGCATTTTTACACGTTAACGAGCTTATACGATGACCTAATTCATATTGCGTTATTAAACATACAATTCGTGATGTCATCTTCGACATTTTTTCTCAAACATGCGAGAATACAAACTAACACAAAACAACGTTACAGATTACCGTCAAGTTCGTAAGTGAATTAAATGTTAATCTTATACCGCTATCCCCAAAAAAATATAAGAACATTCAAGTGACAATATACTTGTTGGTAAATATTGAACGAAATATAATTCGGGTCATCATATACCTCACTAAACGTACCGCACGCCGTCAACAACCTTAAGTTAAAAAATACAAACCTCGACTTATTCAAATTCACTTATGTGCCCTTTTGTATTAACGCTACAACAAATAAAGGTTAACAAATTAAATATTTCACACAACCATTTATAAACTATAATAAACAGTAACTAAAATGAAACAGGGTGTAGTAACAAGTTATCACTCTTACGTTCAATTTTAAATCTTAAGTCAGCACCATTTTTATGAATGTTGGAATCATAAAACAGGGTCGTTACCTTTAACAATTTGATTATGACCACGAAATGTGAATATATAACTTGTCTAAAAAATAACTTAGTTATGCGTATTACGCGCATTTATTAAAGCATGTGCTATAAAGCTATTTAAAAACACGCGTATTCGTTTTTAAGACGTTTGTATGAAATGAATTAAAAAAGGTCGAGTGAAATTCAAAACATCATATGAGATCAAATCATATAAATAACATTTTGTACATAAAATGGCAAGCTAAAGACACTATATACTAAAAATAATAACGGATTCATGGTTTAATAATGCAAAATCTAACATACGGTGGATATACATTGGTTTTATACAAATATTAAAACATACATATTATACAAAGTACATTTATGAACCTCGATATCGACGTAAACGTTTTTATAAGTTGAAGTATTAAACTACTAACCCGACCGATAACGTTACCGAAACCACTAAGCGGAGGCCTAGCCGTAGATTAAAATATGTGATTTACTCATTGATTATTTGCTATTCTTATCCGAAGATATAATTTGTCATCGTTTCAAGAGGTTTGACACTCCGAACGTTTGATTCAACGTCTTTAAGGTGAAACGTGTATAAACACTTTATTTAATTGAGTGTGCTCAATAAAGTAGGCGAAACAACATATGTGTGGTAAAACTACAATGGATTAGTTTTTTTGCAATATTTTTTTTCACCTTGAATACAAACTTAGAGTAACCATATTGTTGTGTGTCGTTTCCATAGTAGAATGTTTCAATCTACATGGCATAATGCTTATGAACCAAATAAATAATGTGACTAAATTCGAAATTAGAATGTGCAACAGTATACCGTGTCTTGCTACTACTGTAAAGGTGTTTGTCGCCACGTAAAACATATTTTCACCGTGCACAATTGTGGGGCTGTTAATCCGACGGTTGCGATTGAAGTAAACGATCCTCACCTTCCTATTAGTGGCCTCCAATCGAAAATCGAAAATATGTGTACGGAAAAAAATGTTTAAAATGGCCAAAAAACCTATATACTAATAGCGATGCACGTAGTTTCGTGTGGGAAGACGTAGCGGATCGTAGACTCCTCCCTTAAATAGTGTTATTGTTGTTTTTTCATGATTTTCGGCCAGAAAATGTATCGACCTGTTATTAACACTGTGGAAAGACAGGCGGTGTACTTTGTATATTAACGTACCGAATAGAAATTCCTTTTTCACTTTAGGGCATTTTAGGCTTATGGTCGTCATAGGAAATTTTGTTCATTTGAACCATTCGTTTTCGTATTATTTCAGTTTTGAACCTTTTGTAAACCTATTTCAATATCCATATTGACCTTTCCAGAAAAAGTTTGTTCACAGACAGAGTGCATTAGATGCTACGATTCGATGGACGCTGTACGGCAGTCCTCATGGAGCAGTCTGGAGTTCTGGACTCCGTACAGGGTAGAATCAGTACCCATACTGTACTGACTCGGGATGTCACTATTCCCCATCCGGATTCCATAGTCGACGTGGCTCCATCATGTGCCGCTGCCAGGTCGGCTTCTTGTCCTTTGGGATGCAGCATTTGGCATGCGTCATTGTCAACACCTACACCGCACACGTCATAGCGTACGGTACATCATGAAATGTAACATTGTCGCCTTTCACTGTACAAACATGGCAGGACTCGGATTATAAATTGACGGCTCATCGTCCTATTTTGACGGGACCCGCGACACTACACCGCGAATCGTTACTAGTGTCAAAGTCACTAATTTGGGTTCTTAAAATTCTGATTTTTTTCCCGAAATAGAATTAATAACTCTATTTAAGGACGTGGACCATAATATGCCACGTCTCTCGCACTAAATTAGAATCAATAACACTATTTTTTTTTACGCTATTTAAACTTTGACACTAATAACGATTCGTTGTGTACTGCACTTGGAAATACCGAAATACAGCCCCCGCTACTAATGTTAGTCAATTGATAGCGTTACCACTTGATATTAAAAGTAGCTTTACTAAATTTTGTCTTACAACGTCGAGCCACTTAAATAAATAGTGTTGCTTACTCTAATTTATCGTTATAGGCATAGATGTCCAATTCGTACGGATTTGGACTTTTTAACGAAAACTACGTAGTATTCGCGTGTTTCGTAAATTTCGTAAATTTCGTACGTCTCATATTGTACAAAAATTGTACGGACAATTTTAAAAAATGCTTCATTTACGCGCGCATATTGTTTGTGTCGTCCACTCCGTATTCAGAAGGAAGCCGCCGTTGGAGACGCCGTAAATTCCGCCGCTCGTCGCTTGTTCGTTGCACTTTTCAGTTTTGCACTTTTGCTTCATTTGCGCACGCGTATCTTTATATGAGCGGCGAGCCGCAAAACTTATGGCGTCTTGCACGCGTATTTTTATATCAGCGGCGAGCCGCGGAAGTTATGGCGTCTCGCGCGCGTATTTTTATCTGAGCGGCGAGCCGCGGAACTTATGGCGTCTTGCACGCGTATTTTTAGCTGAGCGGCGAGCCGCGGAAATTATGGTGTCTCGCACGCGTATATTCATCCGAGCGACGAGCCGCCGAATTTATGACGTCTCGCACGCGTAATTTATCTGAGCGGCGAGCGGCGAAATTTATGGCATCTCCAACGGCAGCTTCCTTGAGCCGTTTTGCGTCATTTGCGCGCGCGTATTTTCATCTGTCCTCCACTCCGTTCTTAGAAGGAAGCCGCCGTTGGAGACGCTGTAAATTCAGGCGCTCGCTGCGAGTACGTTGCACTTTTCATTTTTTTAGGGTATTGAATATTGAAAATATTTGAAATTTGAAAGTCCAAAAAAAAACACGAATTTTACCTACGAATTTTAAAAGTTTGAAATTGTTTTATGCGCACTCTACGTAGTATTCGTTAGTTTACTCCGTGCGTTTTATACGCATAGGACATCTATGGTTCTAGGTTAAAAAACAGCCAAGCGATGGACGTCTCGGTCCCATGTTAGGTCAGAAATACGGTTCGATTGCGAAATCACCGTAGCCCAATGTTCGTGTGAGATCCTACCTTCATAATCCGTACAATCTTATAGTCTGGAAATTCTAAAGATACTGTACTGACCAGGAATCCTCGTAAGCAATTAGAGACACGTTTTTAATACTGGTTTTAGCCTTTAGGCGGATGCAGTCGCTAAAAAACAAACAAATATTACATCATATCGGGCCAAAATGGTAGAGTACGAATGTAAGACACGGTAGGCTAACAGTGTGACAAAAAACGGTACGAGATCGCTACAGAATACTACAGTACGGTATAAACGGTACAGGCTGTACAGTCTTTTACCGCGCTGTAGTTGAAATTAAGAAAGTACTGTAACACACTATTTGATACGTAATCACAAAGTCGATGCCACGAAGCATATAGACAGGTGCGATTTGACGCGTGGCAGTTCGTGTCGGTTGAGGGCGTGCAGCGAAGTACGAACGGGTTTATAGATCTAGCTTTTTGTGATAAGGACAAAAAATATATATTTGGACAAGGCCAGAAAAAAATCTTCAATAATTTCATCACATTATCCTGTTGCTGTAATTTTAAAACAAAAAAATATTTTGGAAGTCGCAAAAAAAAAAGATGGTCCTGCTTTGTTTAACGCTTGTCGGCAACAGTTGTCATTACGCGGATAATATATGACTTTGTCGGCAGACGGAGAAACCGGACACGGTGTATTATGACATATGGACAAAAGCTCTTGTCATCTAGATTGTCCGGTCAACACGAGCAGTACGGAGTTATGAACTGGCATCCGAGATGCTTCTTGCAGTCTTGCTACCTAAACTGTACGAATGTCCCACGGTTTTGCGAGAGGAAACTAGAACACGTGTCAATTCCCGATCAGATTTCTGTTCATTTTGTGTATCTAACTGAAACGGTCAGTTTGCAGTATTGCACATCGAGGCTGTCACGTTTTCTATCATCATATCAGTTACGACACGTAATGGAAGATTATCATAGAAGCGTCAGTACATACGTCATTTTGTTTCATGAAAACGTCGTTTAATTATGGGCTTTCGCACGATTTTTACTAGAGAACCACAGGGTGTATTTGGAACATGTTCCCCGGTATCCCGGGACGCGTGGGCGGCACGTTACCGTGCGCGAAATGCGCCAAGTCCCACCAGTCCACCACTCACAAGATCCCTATAAGTACAGTACCTTGTTAATTTTTTTTTTTGACGGACTTGAATTGTAATAGGCGCTGTGTACGTAATTTTTTTACTAACGTTGCTGCCCGAATTATGAAATTTTTCTTTCCCTTCTTCCGTCGACCAAAGTGGGTATACAATTATATATAACGCAAACGTTGCAAATGTAAAATAGTTGTTATACTTGTGCGCTGCCCATAGTTGTTAGGGTGAATGAAAGTAAATCGATCGCGGCTCATCTTGGCCCGAAATTATAAACTACAGTGGTGTTAATTACACTATTTAAGGCTGTAGAATACAGTACACCTTGAATCGTTATTAGCGTATAGAAATTATTAGTGTAAAGAAAAAATTAGCGTCATTTATTATAATTTAGTGCCAGGAGACGTGGCAGATTATAGTCCACTTCCTTAAATAGTGTAATTTAATTTATTTAAGGTATCAATGTCAAAATCTTGGGGTGCTTGTATAGAGTACATAAGGCTAATAACGATTCACGGTGTACTGTAAAGTTTGCCACATATCTTTACGCCAAAGTAGTATTACACATTAGGACTTCTTGTTTTCAATAATAATCGTTAGCACTAGTAACGATGGCAAGTGTATTTGCGTCCAATGTGACTCAAACATTATAACTTTTAACAACAGGGCTTGTAACTAAACAACGATAAATATTGCTAATAACCATAATTAAGAGAGTGTAATTCAATTAGTCATTTGGAGGAAATAATTAGTATTAATTTTCTTTAAATTATTGCAATTTCTAGTGTTTTATATCGGGTAAAAAATTATCGCGATAAATTAGATATTTGATATGTCGAATATCAAACGGTCAAAGGGCTCGATATATCGCTTCGGGACCAACAAAAATTATTGCAATATAGTTGGTAGGAAGTTGGGGTCCGTATATATTTGGAACGAAAAATAGTACGGCAAATAGTACGGACCCCCCCCCCCCCCCCCCCCCTCCCCCCACTGAGGGCGCGCCACGAGGGGGGGGGGAGGGGGGGCTTTTGGTTTTTTTTTTACCTAGCATCAACTTCAATATATCACGATAGAAATATATCGAATTATCGGCCGGTATCTCGGCTTAACATCGCGATATTGAGCTTCTCGATATATCGATTATCGGGTACTCAAAACCAGTTACATATCGAATATTGGCAAGGAGCCTTCGATACACGACACTAGCCATTACAATGTCCCATGGTAATTTAAATGAGGTTATCGTAACCCCATAAGTAGTCATTCACTATAAAAGAGATTGTATACAATGCTTTGTTAAGGGTTAGCAATCGCTTTAGACCGGAAGTATTGCATTGTTAGTGCTCGTTACAATAATACATAACCAACATACGTTCATTGTTATTAGTGCAATAATATGGTATGAATATATTGGGTATTTAAGTTGACACTGAGTTGTAGTGTTTAGATAACCCCTAATTTTCCGCGCCCTTTCCAAGGTCACATACGTTACATTAATAATCCTAATCGTAACTATGGTTTAGAATTTATATTTATACAACTTGGTGCAACAACATGTTCCAATAATGAAACTTAATAGCATGTAATCAAAAAATTATTAAGGTTGCACGGTAGTATATAGATCGTAAACGAATAATTATTAAAAAAATACATCAAAGGACATAGTTATGATAATTAATGGTAAAATGTTGGTTTATGATACTCGCTATAACAAACATCCTCAATTGAACAAAATAATTTAATTACGTTTATGTTTAAGGTTTTGTTAAACATATGACAAGTTATGTTTTAACAATTCCTATAATTGTTCAACTGTACTATTTTTTATATTTGTTTTATTCAATAAGGAAATATCCATACAAATATATATAAAGCTAATCCCTGCGCAGTTTTTGACGTATGTGGTTGGTTACACAAGAGTGTGTCGAAGTAAATGAATGTACTTCGTTCAGTGTTTTTTTACACATGTGGATGGTTACCTAATAATTACTAATGAGATACATTGTAGTTATTGTCGCAATCACCCGCTTCTATAAAAATGGCCAACTAACTTGGTAAAACAAATTTATGCGCAAAAAACAATAAACTTAATGCGACCTAAATAGTTTTGTTTGGGACGTGAACGGGTTGTTATTACAACAACACGGACTAACATAGACGACATTCAATAGCGCGATCATATCCCTCTAGTTCAGTGTTTATTGTAACTCGGTACGCCAAGTTCGAACATAAATAGCCATGAAAGGAGCATGCTTTATCGAAGGTCAACAGTGTCTTTCGCAACATTTAGTGTCTGGTACGATTCAATACAGTTGTAGCGTAAAACAATCATCGTAAAGAGTGTTGGAGTTATTTGGTTGTTAGTTAGTTCGTGTTAGCATGGAACAAGGCAACATGTTGAACATTAAAAAACTATGTGTTTGCTCTACCAATGTTGTTAACGAGATAAAAAAGCTAAAATAAAATTAAGATTACGCCCAAAATCCGAAAGCAACAACTAAAAAGAAATAGTCTATCTCCATTTAAAACATTGTTATGCGTAAGTTAACCCGCGATTGCGCGTAACTCCTCTAAATATTTGAAACCTTCACAAATTTTGACATCTCCTTCGTCATCAAAGTCCCCATTTTGTTTTCCACTCTGCTTCATTTACTGGTACTGTTTATTCACGTCTTTTAACTGCTTATTTACATCTATTTGCATCACAGGATGACTTCAAAAGTTTTTATTTTTATGGAAAGAAGCAGGTCGGAGTGCTCCGTCATGGTTGTCCCATATTAGAGGCATACAAACACTTCAAATTATGCTTCTGTAAAATCGTATTGTTACACATCCAGTTCATATTGTACAGACTTTATGATTTCTTTCTATTGTGTTTGTTGTACAAAAAAACAAGCGAAAAAAAACATCAACGCATACGACTCAAAAGAAAGAAAAACCACACAATAGAGACTACAAACCATAGTTCAAAAGTAGGCGTTTTTATGGTAGGCCTTTGGTAGGAGCACAAAACTTGGTACAAAACTCGCGCAGAGTAGGCATACTGTATGTGTGTGCGTTTGTGCACACTTTTGTACGAACGTACGAATCTGACGTATGATCATAGTTCAGCGCACGCCGCTGGACGAAATTTCAGCGAACTGACACAGCGTAGGATGAGTTGTGTTATGGGCTTTTCATGCGATCTTCTTACATCGCTACTTTGATCAGCGACCGTCCGATCGTCCAAATCTGACGGTTTAAATAAAAATAACCTCAAAACTCACAAATTTTATTTATTTTTGTCCGAATGTTTTTTAAAATTTAGACATGACGTTTAATTCTCTATCGATCGATGTGCAACTCAACCCTGTTACTATTTTTTTTCATTTTGCGACCAATACAATATGGGTCTTACGGTCATATTGTATGTTTTACATACAATAGGCATATTGTATGGGCCTACTTTCACCTACTTTTGAACTATGCTACAAATAAAGAAAAAGTATAAAAAAAAGAGGAAACGAAGTTTATGTACTTATCTCACATGCATATCCTTGCAAATTAAACAACAAGAGATATAATGAGACAAAAACCAATAGTGATATTGATAACAAAAAAAAAATCTGGAAACCGAGAAGATAAAAAAAAAACACCAAATGGTGTTCCCAGACCTTCAACTTGTAAGAAAGAGCAATTGAAAACCAAATGTTTAGAGTCGATAACTAAGACGACAAAAAACCGAACCTACTCAAAGTACAATTTTAATCCCTTCTGTTTCGCGAATACACAAAAGAAAATCTTCCTCCTTATGTTCACTGCAGCTTCCTCCCAGGCTCTAAAAACCCATCACAAAAAAACACAATTGCTCCCTTCCTCCCTCCCTCCCTCCCCCCTTTGCATTTTCCCCGTAAACCTGCCAGACCTCGCTCGATAAATCAAAATTTCCCGAGAAAAAATGCCACAATATCATTTTCAGTACACAAATGAAAATATGATTGACAGAAAATAAAATCCCTCTACCTGAATACCTCAAAATCCCAAAAAACCTATCCAATACCTCCTGAAATTTTCGCTTTCCGCTGTGTCTCCGCTGCAAACTTTTTTCACCACTGCCCGAACTTTTCCTCCTCTCTCAAATTCCGATTGCTGCTCCGATCTTATGGTACAGAAGAAAAGAAAAATGTTTTTCAAAATCTTGTCCCCACTCTCCCAAAAAAAGACGAAAAATAAAAGTAAAACATAAGCCACGCTTGAAAGTGAAGTGAGAACTGGTTCTATGCACTAACTGTTTACACGGAGCTCCGCCGCAGAAAACTGTACAGCCTTTAAATGTGAGAGTTGAAAAACATTTTTTTTTCCCGACCGCCGTTTGTATTCCACCTTGCAAATGATCATGCAGTAAAAAAAAAGAAATACGAAAAAAAAAAAAAAAGAGAATTGCTTTTGCAGTAAAAAAAAAAACCTGGGCGTTATCCTCGTTCAACAAAAATTATCGTCGAATGAAATTGTCCAATTCGTTTCCTTCGTCAAAACCTCAAAACTGTCCATAAAAAATGATACCAAATAAAACTCAACTCTAAAAAAAAAGTTCCCGTCGAATGTAATCGTTCCATTTGTCCCCTTAAACTTCCGTAAAAAATATAATCCCGGAATCTCGACTCCAAAAACCTCTTAAAAATACAATCGAAGCACAAATCCAAATATCCCAATAACAGACCGTACTCCTCAAACCAACCCTTGCCAATCCTCCGCCCTCCTCTCCCTCCACTCCCTCCACTCCCTCCACTCCCTCCACTCCCTCCACCCCCTTCCCACCCTCTCACTCGCTGTTCCCCCTCCTGAAAAATAACTTTTGCCCTTTAATGACATGCTTTTGAGACATTCCTCCCCTGATTCCAGCTCCTCTCTCACACTCTCACTCTCTCTCCCTCTCTCTTGCGCGCGCTCTCTCTTCCCTCCTCAGGCATTGGCCCAAGGACAGCTGTACGGACCAGCCTCCTCCCTCCAGGCCCAAGTCCGAGCCTCTCCCGAACCTGCCAGTCCCGCGAGAGAAGGAATCGAGGGTCGCATGTTTCCCGAACCTGTTCTCGACAAATTCCCTACCGAATTTTTATACACATTGTTGGACTCCTGTCCTCCTTCTCCTCCTCCTCCTCTCTCGCTTTCTCTCTCTCTTTCGCTCTCCCTCTCCCTTTCTTCTCTCCCTTCTCGTTCGTAGTCGGCCAAGGCTTTCATATCCAAATGGTGTTGACGGACTTTTCTCTCCCTCTCTCTCTCCCTCTCCCTCTCCCTTTCTCTGTCCCTGCCTCTCTCCCTCTCCCTTTCTCTGTCCCTGCCTCTCTCCCTCTCCCTCTCCGTTTCCATGGCCTGTCTTTGCATGTGAGCCTGGAGTAACTGAGAACGGAATTGGGAGTCCAGTTCCATGCGACACTGCTGTTGAACCGCCTGAAGATCTAAAGCCTGGAGTCCCGCGACCAGATCCGACAAATCGACCGTACGGTTTTTTGTCTGTTGCGAAAGCGAGGGCGAGGAGGGAGAGTGTACGGAGAGAGGAGAGGAACACGAGGCGGCCGCCGCTTGAAGGAGAGCCAGACGGTGAGTGGAGGGAGAGAGAGAGGCGCCGTAGGGAGAGGAGAGAGAGGAGAGGGAGGAGAGGGACTCGAGAGAGAGGCCGCCCATCCCTCCCGGTATCGCCAGGGCCGGGAGAGAGAGGAACCTCTCCAGAGACCCTTGTCTCGTTGTCCCGGCCGTACTATTTTGTCCTATTCCGCTCGTACTTCTCCACAGCCGGCTATGAAGAGGGAGGGGGGGAGATGAAGACGAGAGAGAGGAAGGCCCTCGTCCTCTCCCTCCTCTATCCCTCGGAGATCCCAGATTCATAGCCCTCGGTGTGGACGCCTCAGAACCTTCTCCTCCCCCTCCACCTCCCCCTTCTCCTCCTCCTCCGCCCGATTCACCCTCCCCTCTCTCCCCTTCCACCACCCCCCTTTCTAATTCCTCTCCCGATTTCTCTTCCGTGCCCCCTCCCACCTCCCTTCCCTCTCCCACTCTTTCCAGCTCCCCTCCCATCCTCTCTCCTTCCTCCATCCCCAACATCCCTCCTCCCATCTCCCCTCCCTCTCGCTTTCCTCCCATCTCCCCTCCCCCCTCCCCTCCCCCTTCCCATCCCAACTCACCCACTTCCCCGCATCCTCTCTCCTCCTCCATCCCACCTCGCCTCCTCCCACCCCTCCCTCCCCCTCCCTCCCTCCCCCTCCCCCACCCCTCCCCTCCCTTCCCTCCCCTTCCCCTCCTCCCCTCCCTCCCCTCTCCCTCCTCCTCCCCTTCCCCGTGTGCGAAAAAGCACACCCTCCTCCTACACCCCCCCCCCCTCCCTGCACATCTCCGTCCTGTACCTCCCCGGGTGCAGCCACGCTCGAACACCCCGTGCGCCATCGGGCACGCCTCCCCCCCTGCGGCAGCCCCCCCGCCTGAAGTCTGCGCAGGGGCGGCTCCCGTAGCGGTGCGTGCGCGGGTCGCGGCGGCGGGCGCGCTCGCCCAGATGCGCGAAGGGGCAGGGCCGCCCAGTCGTGCGCGCGGGCGAGCGAGGCAGCGGCGGACTTTGAACTCGAACATCAGGAAGTGGGGGGAGGAGTACAGGGGGGGGGGGGGGGGGGGGGGGGGGGGGGGGGGGGGGGGGGGGGGGGAGGGGGGGGGGGGGGGGGGGGGGGGGGGGAGGGGGGGGGGGGGGGGGGGGGGGAGGGTGGGGAGGGGGAGGGGGGGGGGGGGGGGGAGGGGGGGGGAGGGAAGGGTTGGAAGGGGAGGGGAGAGAGAGGGAGGAAGGATTGGAGGATGTGGAAGTAGGGAGAGGATTAGGGGAGAAGTGGGAGAGAGGGGAAGGGGAGAGAGGGGAAGGGGAAAAGGGGTGTTGGGAGAGGGACTGTGGGTGGGGGAGGGGGAGGGAGAGGGAGTGGTAGAGGCGGGAGGGGAAGGAATGAGGGGGGATGTGGTGAGAGGAGGGGGAGAAGGGAGGGGGGGAGAAGGGGGAAGGGGAGTGAGGGGAGTAAGGGGAGGGGAAGTCTTCTGGAGGGGGAAGGTTGGAGGGGAGGAAGCGGGAGAGGTTGGCGAGTTCTGGGGGAAGGCGGGGGGAGGAGAGAGAAGAAAAGGGAGGCGAGTTCGGGGAGTGAGGAGGCAGAGGGCATTCGAGGGGAGAGAGATGAAAGGTCGAAGGAGAGAGAGAGTAGGAGAGGGAGACAGAATGGGGGGGCTCTTCGAGAGGGAGGGAGGGAGCGGGAAGGGAATGGTGGCGGCGAAGATGGTGGGGGTGGTTGGGGGGGAGGCGGAGATAGAGAGGGTAGTCGAGCAGGGAGGAGGAGGAGGAGGGGAAAGTGTCGAAAGGAGCCGAGGGAAGCGGGAATTCTCTGTCGCCCATTGGGTCAAAATCGAAAGAAATAAAAACAATAATATAAAGGGCCTAAGAAGTGAAAAAAAGTGTTGAAGCAGTATGATTCGCGAGAGGTAGAGGAGGGAGAAAGGGAGAGAGGGAGAGAAGGGGGAGAGAGAGGGAGAAGAGAGAGAGAGAGAGGCAGGACGTTGTAAAAAAGGTCGTATGACTGCGAAACCGGGAGCGAATTCCCTTCGAAGGGGAGACTTAGCCGCTTTGACCCGCGGCTCCGAAAAATTAGACGGCAAATTTTGCGACGGCAGGCTTTCCGGACGGCCGAATTTCCGACGGCCGAATTGGCGACCGGCAGAGGCGGGAGGTTCTGGATAAAGGAAAATCGCAACGACTCGAAAGTGACGCAATTTGGTGAAGGCCGCCCCTTTGAGGCGAAGGCTAACGGATGGCTGACGTGGCATTACGACAAAAACGACAGGGGTTGAAAAAGGTCGTACACCTGCCGTGATCTCGGCGGGCCAATGGCAGGAAACAATTGCACATACGGTTTCCAGGTGGGAAGGGAGAAACGCTGTGCACGTGGGGAAGATCTATACGGAGAAGATTGGGCGGTTATCGGAAAATATTAAAATATGACTCAGGAAGACGGTAAAAATATAGTTCAACGGTGGAGATCTGACGGCCGGAGCATGCGGGGGGAATTTAGACAACATCTGGACTGTTCGCATGCAGTCCGGGCAGCCAGCCGACAAATACGTGGTACTTTGAGTCGGAAGTTTTGTCGGTGACTGCACTAAACGACAAAATAAAAGATGTCAACTTCCGGCAAATTAGATTGTGCCACTTGTTAATTTCCACGTGAACAAAATTTTTGCGATACTTACGGTTATGAATCAGCAGTAAATATCTGTAACGCAATACGACAAACATTTTGGACAGCAAGAAACATCGCACCAAATCCGTACGTGATAAACTTGCCACGTGGCATAAAACCCTGACATCCGGCCGGCAGCGGGGCCCTCCATGCACGGGGAAAACGGATAACGATAACCGCCGGATAACGGGAAAGTCTGTCGAGTGTGGGCACGCAAAAAATGTTCGCATGCGGTCTGGAAAAGCTCGACTTAACACGGGGTACTCGTGAAAAATCTAAAAAACCATCTTTTTTATGGTGTCTTTTTAAGTTCCCATTCTCTTTGACTAGAGACACGTATCGTATCGATTTTCATTTGGCTACGGATAGCAAAAAACGTATCGCATATCGTATTGCAGAAATCCCCTGATACTCAATATCGCGATATTCCATACGGCAAGGCATGGTATGTGTATTTTTAAAGTTGAAGACAAAGGTTTACAGCAAGGTTTTTACCATCTGGGTGATTCGTGCGAACAACAGATTTGGTAGTGCCCATACAATATGCATATAGTACGAGTGCACACTAGGAATAAGACATCACTTTTAGCAATATGGTTTATGTTTTTTTGGAGGCAACAATTTATAAGGGAAAAGCCCAAAAATTATGCATACCTATCACGAACAAACCAAGAAAATAAAATTGTGGGCGTTAGTAAAATGATCGAACGTATATATAATGGTAGCGCTAGTAAAACAATCAATCGCATATTAAATGGTACCCTATCATTAGACCTTTTTATTTAGGTTCGTCCATTTGGATCACAATCTAATACAGTAGTGCAACACAACCCTAACTTTTGTCCAGCAGCCTACGCAATGTAGGTTTTTCACAGTGTAAAAAAAAAACTCCCAACAACCTACAAAAAGGATATCCCACGGTCTCCCAACAACCTACAAAAAGGATATCCCACGGTCTTACATGCACACACAGGTGAACTAATACATAACGTGATAAGGGTTACCAAGCATCACAATTTGCCACATTAGCCACCGTGCATTTTTTGGGTATTATTGCATTCAAATATCTAAAGAAACCATTAACACCTTGCCTTAGTTTACCGTCCCCCTCTTGAACTCCGCGCACTGTTCACTCCGGTAGAAGTGGCATTGGGGGTTCCCTCCATTGCGTTCGCTCAGTACTTGAGCCAAAGGGCAATATGCTCAGTCGTGGGCGCGAGCACTAATGCAACATAAATATTGGATTTGGACACGTGGAAGGGGGAGAGGGGTGCGGGGAGGGGAGGGGTAGATAGAGGAAAGAGGGGTGTGTAATTCTATGGGCTCCCTCTCCCCTTATAGAATTCGCAGATCCAAAGAAGCTTATCTAGATAGTGCCGACTCCAAGTTGATATAAACCCAAATGAGTAACACCTTGACAATCAGAACCCCAATACAACTTCACCCCAGTGAAATAAGACTTTCTGTGTGCTCAGTTCCCTTACATACTGCAAAGTTAGAATATGAGTTTTGGATAACATTCCCCACTTTGAATTTCCTTTAGAAATACAGCCATCCTGGCAGACATAAACTCTGACCAACTAGACCCCTGTGTAGCCTGGACTCCCTTGAGTCCGCAGCAAAAATAATCACTGAAAATGGTCAACCGAGTGAGTTGATATTAAATGGCAAAGTCTGCCAATTTATATAGATGCTCTCTAGGAGAGAGGCGACTACCTACCAGAAATATTCTAAGTCCTAAAACGCCTCTCTAAGCCCCCTAGTACTGAGGTACTAACTAATCATATGATTGTACCGTACAAGAAAGTACAGGTGTTGGAGTACTTACTGTACGGTCCTTGTAAGACATCGCCATAATGTGAAAAAGGTCAATTAGTTGAGCTGAAATAAATATTGCATCTTGTTGATCACACATTTTATTTAGCATCCCACTTTTCATAAATCCGAACAAAGATTTTATCCACCTCTTCTCTTTTCTATCCACACAAAATCCAAATTCCCGCTTGCAGTTCAAACTGCTAGTCCCATCCCCAATTTGCAACACATACCTAGATGCTAACCCTTTTACAAGCGCATTTTCATAGATGGCATCACTCCCATTGGTGATGTCAAAACCATTACCGCCCAAATTTATCCTTAAATCAAGAGTCCCCACTAAGTTCCTTATAAAATCTACGTCTTCAGTACTCATATATTTATCCATGATAATTACCCCATTTTCTAGACTTTCCTCACTCTCTCCCATGGAATTCTTTCCACTATCACTTTCTAATTTTATTCCCAATAAATATTTCTCTTCCCCTAAACCTTTCATTAAATATTCGTGTTCTCCCCTATCCTTTAAAACCCCCTCTAGATTCACTTCCCCCCTTTCCTCGGAATCTGAAGAAGTCCCCTTTCCGACCAATTTACTGTTTCCAAAATATCTATAAAATTATCCTGATTATTTTTATTTTTTCCCTTTTCAATTATGGATCCTTGATTTGACTTTCTCATTTCTAAGTCTTACTTTCTACACTCCTTGACATTCTCCCCATGTCTAACTTCCTCAAGTACCTCCCTTCCCTTTACTTCCCTTATCCCTCCAAAAGCACATTGTTGCTTTCATGGAATTTGTGTGTGATTATCTCTATACCCCATACTAATGATGTGAAGAAGCTCCAAAATTTCTTCATCCTCATTCTCGTCTTCCCTTTCTTCCTCCTCATTCACATTCCAACTTCTAATTTCTTACAACCAAAGGCACTCCTCCATATAGTGACCCGGTTTTCTACAAAAGAGCAAACCCTTTTTTTCAAAGCTTGTCTTTCTTCATCTCATCTTGCTTTCGCTCGTCACCGTCATTCCTCTCATCACGCTTCCGCTCCTCACCGCCGTTCCTCTGAACACGCTTCCGCCAGTCACCACCAGTTGTTAGTGCATTTACCATGTCACTTCCCCTACAAAGCTCCAAAGTGCTTTCTCTCACAAGAATTATCCCCATGGTAATGATCAAAGTCCATGAGGAGCCATCCATTGTATGCATACTGTAAATGATGTCTTCGTACTCATCTAGGAGTTTCATGATTAGTGTGTTAATCTTTCTTTCCTCAGATTGTACATATTCGCACTAGGAAGCTCAACATATAAGGCAACAATATCATTGCAAAACTCTATCATGCTACCGCCTTTATAAACATAGGCCTCTATTTCTTGTTTTACCAACTGCTGCCTCTGTATAGTTTCAATCTTATAAATTTGTCTTAGTGTTTCCCAAATTTCTAAAGAATTCGTTAGATTTAAAAGAGTGATAGCTATGGACTTAGACACATTTCTAAGTATGAGATGTTTTGTTATAGTGTTTTTATACTCCTAAATTCTACTGTCAGTTTCTTTAGTTTTAGTTATAACCCTTACAAGTGGGATCGTAGCCAAGAGCCTAGCTCCCCTCACCATAGGTGTTCCTTTTCCTTTCTTCCTATTTCCCCCTTCCATGGCAATGAATTTCCCTTCACCTTCCATTGCATCTCAAATTCGGTTAGTTTTCTGGGAAGCCCCAAAAGAATCTCCTTAGTGAGTTCCACCAAAGCCCGGTGGCAGACACCTTACTCGTCTCGAAACAATTCCCCATAAGTGCTTTTCGAAAAGCAACCCCTCTATCATAAACTCCTAATAAGTAAAGTCTATTCCATGAAACATATGCACCCTAGATGGTGGGCCCATAACCTATAATTCTATGGGCTCCTTCCCCCCCGACAAAATTCGCAGACCCAAAGAAGCTTATCTAGATAGTGCAGACTCCAAGTTGATATAAACCAAAATTACCGACACCTGAAAATCAGAACCCTAATACAACTTCACCCCAGTGAAACAAGACTTTATTTGTGCTTAGTTCCCTCACAGAATGCAAAGTTAGAATATGAGTTTTGGATAACATAACACACTTAGACTTTCCCTTAGAAATGCAGCCACCCTGGCAGACAAAAACTCTGACCGACTACACCCCTGTGTAGCTTGGACTCCCTTGAATCCGCAGCAAAAAAAATCACTAGAGATGCTCTCTACGAGAGACTACGAGAAATATTCCAAGTCCTAAAACCCCTCTCTAAGCCCCCAAGTACTGAGGTACTAACCAATCATATGACTGTACCTTACAAGAAAGTACAGGTGTCGGAGTACTTTCTGTACTGTCCTTATACGGCATCGCTATAATGTGACATTTGTCGCATCCAGACTTGTCATTGTAGGAATTAATGGTCCATTTTAAGTATTTTCTAGGTCTAAATAGAAATATAGAAACAAGCCGAGGCAGTCTACCTCTAACTTCTCTCTCCAACTCTCAAACTTGTTGCAGTCACTAAGAAATTGGAGAGGGAGCTATAGCCATGGTTACCTACGCTATCCACAGGTTTACGAGAAATTTATATTAGTTAGGGGTTTATTTACTAAAAGGTATGTGCCGGCCACAGGATTTGATCCTGGTACCTACCGGCCGGCAGACAGCAGGTAGCCGGTAGCCTTAGCCGTTAAGTCTAGAACTAGTGTTACGTAATATATGGTTTGATATTTATTTAAACATTAATACGTAGGATAATTCATTTAACTGTAATTGTTTACGGGATACATAGATCCGGTAATGTATAAGTACGGATTACGGTACGGACAAGAAATCAATACCGCGCATTTATTTCTTTAGTGAAACGAATACCGCGCATGTATTTATTACGGCTACGATTAAATTTGAATTTAATCGGACGGCCGGAATTAGCGCCGAGATCGCGGAAGAAGATTTCGGCGGTTTGTGGCCATCGCCACATCGGATGACACGTGGCAAAATTACATTGGATCGTGGTATCTCCGGAGATTATGGCACCGAATCCGGATATGACATGTGTCGACATTTAGGCCATGTCGTACAATGTCCGTACATAAAGTACAACGGCAGCTGTACTTTTGCGTACGAAACTGTAATCTGATTGGTTCCGTACATTAGTAGATAGAGTTTGTGAGAGAGATAGGACTTAGAAAAATTAGGAGATAGGACCCTCTCTTCCAGAGGGCTTCTGTACAAAAGGTCAGCTTTGACCCTCCATAACTTACTGCTCAGGGGACCAAATTCAGAGATTCTTTTTGCTATAAACTCAGGGGAGTCTTGCCTTCACAGAGGTGCAGGTGGTCAAAGTTTCTGTTTGCTAGTGTGGTAGTTGTTTCTGCTGAAACAAAAAGGGGTCAGAGTTATCCTAGAGGCTTCTTGGAAGCTGTCCACTTTGAGGACTTATGGAGGTCTCAGAGTTTCAGGTTATGGGCCCACCCTTTAGGGTACCAATCTTTAATGGAACTGGCTTCATATACTGGGAAAGTATGATGATAGGAGCTCTATGCGAAAAAAGGTTTTGGGGGATAGTGAGTGGACGATTGGGGCGTCCATCAAGTCTTGGAATTCCTCCAGGGTTTGGAGGAAGCAGATTCACCAGGAAAGAGGATTCACCTTCAACGGAGGAAACAAAGGAAAGAGAGGTGGTGGACAAAGGAAAGGAGAAGGAGGCGACCACACCAATAGCAACTGGTTTAGCATTCATGTCACCTATTCCGAGGAACGAGGAGAATGATACTGAAACCTGGGACTTCAACAATATGGCGGCAAAGCACTTCATCCTACGCCATCTCACTCAAGGACTTGCATGTCCTCATTTGCAGGTAGAAAGAGCATCCGATCTTTGGATGGCTCTCATAGAGATGTACCGAAGTGGTACGATTCAGCAACAACAGTTGGCTGATCAGAAAGTTAAGGAGTATGCATACAAAGGGGGAAATATGTTGGATTTTTGCAATGAGCTAGCTACACTCTTCATGAGGCTACACAGTGCGGGAAAAGATTTTAGTGAAATAGAAAAGGTTAACTGTTTACTGATGAAGTTACCTGATGAGTTCGTGAACATAGTTTACCGTGTGCAGGACTTGCCTGACTCAAGGTGGATATGGAACTCAGTGGTAGGGATGATTCTCGTTCAAGAGAATACAATTGAGATCTGTAGGGGAGGAAAGAGTGGCCAAGCCTTGGCAACAGCGACTGATTGGAGGAACATGGATTCCCGAAAACTGGTCGAAAACTATGGGGGTAGGGAGCAGAAAAAACAGGCCGATGAGTTCGAACCAAGGGCTCCCAAAGGACTATGTCATTTTTGTAAGAAATCGGGGCACTATATGGCAGAGTGCACTAAGCTATCCGAGCTTCGGTTAAAGGAGGGGCAGACCGGTGGTACCCCGAGAGGAAAGAAAAAGGCCCTTGTCACACAGGTACTTGAGGCTGAATCCGAGGACGAGGACGATGAGCTCTTTTTGGATGAGGAGTTGGAGGCGAAAAAAGAGGTCGAAATTCCACGGAGGCAGAAATGTGCTTACGGCAAATTGAAAGGTGAAGCAGGCTGGATTGTAGATTCAGGTGCTTCCATGCACATGTGTAAGGATAGACACATGTTCACTAAGATAAGAAAGATTCCCACCGTAGAGATAGAGTACGGGGATGGGAGGATAGTCACCACTACTCTTGTAGGATCGGTAGATCTAAAAGTGTTAGTAGAAGGAAAGACATCCATATTAACATTCTCCGATGTATTGTTTATTCCGGAGCTGAACAAAAATCTTATCTCTACATCAGAATTAGATGATAAGGGTTTTTTTACTAGCACTAGGGAAGGAGTCTTTACTGCTAGTTTTGAGGATGATGTCTATTTCATTGCTGAGAAAGGTAGCCATGGGATGTTTAGGCTGATCTTAAGTAATGAAAAGAAGAAACTTTACTATGCTGGTGTTCATGATATTATGATGTGGCATAAGAGGCTTGGGCATGTCAATCTAGATAAGTTAAGAGAGATGAAAAAGATGGGAGTGGTGGAAGGGATTCAGTTCAGTGAGAGTGATGATATAAGTGATTGTAGTGGATGTGCTCAAGGTAAAGCACACAGATTACCCTTTCCTAAAACAACCACCTATAAGGGAGAAAAACTTCTAGATCTAGTACACACAGATATTTGGGGACCGGCTAGAGTGCCCTCACCGGGGGGGAAGAGATTTATGATGACTATAACTGATGATTGGTCTCGGTATTCCCGGGTATATTTTTTGAAAAACAAGTCCGAAGCTGAGGATTGTTTTAGACAATATAAAGCATGGAGCGAAAAACTCCATGAAACTCCAATCAAGAGAGTAAGGAGTGACAATGGTGGAGAGTATACTTCTAACCAGTTTGAGGATTTTCTGAGGGAAGATGGGGTTCAACACCAAAAGACAGTTCCAGAAAATCCGAAACAGAATGGGGTAGCTGAAAGGTTAAATAGAACACTAAGTGATAATGCTAGAAGTATGTTGTCAGATAAAAAGATAGGAAAAAGGTTTTGGGCAGAAGCAATGAACTGTGCTAATTACCTCAAGAATAGAGTTCTTACTTCAGCTATAAAAGATCAAACACCTTATGAGAGATGGACAGGCCGGAAACCAGACATATCTCACTTAAAGGTTTTCGGCAGTCAAGTTTTCAGTCTAGATACTGATCGGTCCAATTGGAAGCTAGATCCTAAAGGAAAACCGGGATACTTATTAGGATATGATGAAGATGTTAAAGGATATAGAGTTTATGATCTAAAAAGGGAAGATGTAATCTTAGTAAAGCATCTAGTAGTTATGGATGAAGGAAAGTCTGTGGATCCCTTCAAATATACGAAGTCAGTAAAAATCAGATTTGAGTCAGAAAATTCCGATGACTTTGAGCTTCCTAACTATCCAAGTTTTAGAGAAGATGTTGCAGGAACAAATCAGACCGAAAAGGACTTGGCTGTGGAAACTCCAGTGACAACTCTACTCGAAGCGGAAGACGTGGTGGAAATTGATTCGGAATCAAGGGATAGGGGAGAAGCCGAGTTTGTTCGAAAGAATCCACGAGAACCATCTATTCCGGCATCAAATTTTGAGGGGGGGAGGAGAAGTAGCAAAAGACTGCAAGAAAAACAGGTTAATAACAAGGTAACTAAACTATCTCATCAAGATGAACCTCAATCTTATAGAGAGGCGATGACTTGTCCAGAAAGAAACCGGTGGAAGACAGCCATCAATGAGGAGATGGCTTCAATCATGGCAGCCGATACTTGGGAGCTGGTGGACTGTCCACCTAACCGAAAACCAATCGGTTGTAAGTGGGTCTTCAAATTAAAACTGAACCCAGATAACACAATCGAACGCTACAAGGCCAGATTAGTGGCAAAGGGATTTACACAAAAGGAAGGAATTGACTACGAGGAAACCTTTGCCCCGGTGGTCAGATTTCCCTCCGTCCGCATACTTCTCAGTTTAGCAGCGGCGGAAGACATGGAAGTGCATCAGATGGACATCAAGACAGCCTTTCTGCATGGAGAATTGGAAGAGGAGATCTTCATGCGACAACCCGAAGGTTTTGTGGAGGAAGGAGAGGAGAGTAAGGTATGCCGGCTGATTAAATCTCTTTATGGTTTGAAACAGGCACCTCGACAATGGAATAAGAAGCTTGATGAGTTTCTTACCGGTCTGGGATATATTCGGATCAGCTCAGATAACTCAATCTATGTTTTTGAAGATGAGGAAGGTTTGATATTTATTGCAATTTATGTTGATGATTTGCTTGTATTAAGTAAATCAATGGAAAAAATTAACAAACTGAAAACCGATCTTAAGGGGAGATTTGAAATGAAGGATATGGGAGAAGCAAGATATATTTTGGGAATTCAAGTAGAGAGAGACCGGAAAAGGAAAATTATAAAACTGACTCAAAAGGAAGCAATAGGGAACATGCTTGAAAAATTTCAAATGGATAAAGCTAATAGTTGTACAACTCCAATGGAGTTGAAGAAGGGAAGTGAGGGGAGTGAGGAAATAGGAGTCATAGTCTTAGACGAGGAATTATCTCCTGATGAACAGAAGTTCATGCAGACTATTCCTTACAGGCAAGTAGTGGGAAGTCTAATCTATTTTATGAATTGTACCCGGCCGGATTTAGCTGCAGCTGTAGGAGTGCTGAGTAGAAGTCTAAATGCTCCCACTAAAAGGGATTGGGAGGCAGCTAAGAGAGTCCTTAGATATTTGGTAGGAACTAGAGATCTATGGTTGCATTTGGGTGGGGAGAATACTGACATCACTACTTGGAGTGATGCCAGTTATGGTGATGCTCCGATGAGGAGATGTACTTCTGGATATGTATTATATGTGGGTGATGGGGCTTGCTGTTGGAGTAGCAAACAGCAAAAGGTTATTGCTCAGTCCACCATGGAGGCTGAGTATATGGCCTCTTGCTCGGCTGTAAAAGAATTGATGTGGGTCAAGTCTTTGCTTGGTGAGCTTGGTCACCTTAAGAGTGGTGTGCAGAAAATATTTTGTGATAATCAGGCAGCAATCGCTATTTCTGCCAATCCTAAACACCATTTTAAAGCCAAACACATGGACATCAGACTCAGCTTTGTTAGAGAGAAAGTAGGAAACAAAATAATCAGTTTAGAGTACAGACCAGATAGTGAGATGGTAGCAGATATGATGACCAAACCTGTGCCTTCCCCTAAGCTAATTTTTTGCAGGGAGAAGTGTGGTCTGAAATTAAAGATTGACTAGAAAATAAGGGGAGTGTAGAAACTAATGGATTTATTAGTATTTTCTAGGTCTAAATAGAAATAGAAAGAAGCCGAGGCAGTTTACCTCTAACTTCTCTCTCCAACTCTCAAACTTGTCGCAGTCACTGAGACATTGGAGAGGAAGCTAGAGCCATGGCTACCTTGGCTATCCTAAGGTTTAAGGGAAATTTTATTTTAGGTTTTATTTATTTATCTAAAAGATATGTGCCGGCGGCAGGATTTGATCCATGTACCTACCGGCCGGCAAACAGGAAATAGCCGGACGCCTTAGCCGTTAAGTCTAGGATTAGTGTTACGTACTATATAGTTTGATAATGATTTAAAGATGTATACGTACGATAAATTCATTTAACTGTTACGGATCACGGGATACATAGATCCGGTACGGATGACGGTACGGATTACGAATCAATACCGCGCATTTGTTTCGGAAGTGAAATAAATACCGCGCATGTATTTATTACGGCTACGATTAAATCTGAATTTAATCGGACGGCCGGAATTAGCGCCGAGATCGCGGAGGAAGATTTCGGCGGTTTGTGGCCATTGCCACATCGGATGACGCGTGGCGAAATTCCGTTGGATTGTGGAATCTCCGGAGATTATGGCACCGAATCCGGATTTGACATGTGTCGACATTTTGGCCATGTCGTACAATGTCCGTACATAAAGTACACCGGCGGCTATACTTTTGCGTACGGAACTCAATTCTGATTGGTTCCGTACATCAGTAGATAGAGTCTGTGAGAGAGATAGGACTTAGAAAAATTAGAAGATAGGACCCTCTCTCCCAGAGAGCTTCTGTACAAAAGGTCAACTTTGACCCTCCATAACTTACTGCTCAGGGGAGCAAATTCAGAGATTCTTTTTGCTATCGACTCAGGGGAGTCTTGTCTTCACAAGGGTGAAGTTGGTCAGCGTTTTTGTCTGCCAGGGTGGCAGTTATTTTTGCTTAAACACAAAGGGGTCAGGATTATCCTAGAGGCTTCTTGGAAGCTGTCCACTCTGAGGACTTATAGAGGTCTCAGAGTTACAAGAATCGCGGCTCGCACCACGGTCGTTCGATGAAGACCGACATTTAATATTTGGCCGTCTAAATAAAATGTTGTTTCGTTAATTCCGTGCGGTCCGAAATTCGTGCGGAATAATCCATTTTTGTGTATAGTCCGTCCCGTAATCAGTTAATTCAAACACATTGCGTCGTTAAGGGTTATATAATTATGGTACCATATATACTTTAGCAGTGATCCTAGACTACAGGATGAAGCTACCTGTTATCGGATACTTGACGGACGGTAGGAACTAGTATCAAATCCTGGGTCCGTCAAGATCCTTTTGGTAAACCTACCAAAAATTACAGCCTTTCTCTCTCTCTCTGGGCAACATGGGAAATTATGGCTCTAGCTTCCTCTCCAACCTTAAGTGATTGCGACAATTGTGAGGGTTTGGAGAGTGGAGTGAGAGGCAGGCTGCCTTTGCTGACTTCCTCTAATTAGTTTTTATTTTATTGAGACCTAGAAAATACATACATTTCAATAGAGAGGGAGAGAGAGGAGGAGAGGAAAAAAAGAGAGGAGGGAGGGAGGGATAGGGGTAAAAGGGGCAGAAATGAAAGGGAGTAGGGGTGTCGAGAGAGGGGGAAATAGTAGGGTGGGGGAGGAAAAATGTGTGGTAAAGAGGGGAGGGAAAAAAATGAAAGGGGATATTATAAGTAAAACGCTAGGAAATAGAGCGATTGAAGGGAGGGTAAAAGTAAGAGGAGTAAAGGTAGGAGAGGTCATCTAAACTAGGAAGGTCGAAGGGTGGAAAATGGAAGTGGTTGACGAATTTGCAAGGGGGCACGGGAGGTGTGGGGGGGGTGGGGGGGTGGAGGCGATAGACGAGATAAAGGAGACAGAAGAGCAAAAAAAGAAACGTGGGGATTTAGGACACATAAGGGACTACATGGGGGCGATTTGGAAAGTCGACGGTGAGAGAGAATGTGGGAGAGGGACACATTCTAAAATTGGTTTGTGATAGAGAGGAAGGGTGCGAGAAGGGGGTGATGGATGCCAAGATAGTGAGAGGTGGGAGGGGAGGTGGAGATAAATATGGTAGTCCAGACAAAGGGCAGGGAATGGAGGGAAGGTATTTAAATGAGACACAGACATTTAACACATATGTTGGACAATTATTTTCAAGGAAATGGCCCAAAAAAAAAGAGTTTGTCACAATTGGAGTGAAGTAGTGGAAGAGAACATCCCTCACGTGGAAGTCTCTCCGAGGGGGTTTTAGAAAAAAAAAGAACGACGACAAGGAAAGGCGCATACTAAAGTTATAGCCAAAAACCGCGAGGTAACTCTGTTACATTATAATAATTAGTATGTATAATCTACATGTTGTTGTCCATAGCCTATTTCAGCCATAGACTACTCTCGGAAGCACCACAGACTACCCCTCAAACAGCTGTTTTTCAGACAGCATCTATTACTCCACAATAAATAAAATCTCCTCAAACTGCACCAATAGGCAGTATACTATAGACACTATAAGCTCCAAAAGTTTCAGCTAAATCCACCAAGGAATCTAGAAGATATAAGCTCTAGAGTTTCACAAAAAACAGCTGACAGCTTCACGAACTAACCACTTAGACCTCTCACACAATCTTACAGAAATAACAAAATAGAATGAAACTGCACACACATATAGATTCTATATTATAAAATAACTTCACAAAGTTTCACATGAAGAAACCAAACAAGGTGATCACACCAACAAGTCAAACATGCAGAAAACAATATGCAATTGCTTTGATAAACTTGACTATGATACTCAAAATATTCTAAGTCCTACAAGTTATACTCAGAGAGTTCACTACTGAATGTATGGAGGCATACCAGCCGTACGGTATCTACCATCTACCTAAACTATTGTAAGTATACCCGAATAGTTCGAGGTATGTCAGACTGAACAAATCTACACTAATAAACTAATTAGCAAAAAGACAAACCTATGTTGTACAGAATATTTACACCGACATCTCCATAATCTTCGTACGTCAAAAAACCAAGCTACCACTAAGCAACCACTAAACAAATATCATTACTAAGAATCTATACTAGTCATATTATCCGCAGCTGCTGTTTTGTCCGTACGGATCATATCAAATTATCCGCAACTGCGTTGACTTGTCTACATCGCAGCTACTTCGTACCGACGGCGTGTATTTATCCAAAATAACTACAGCTCCGTTGTCCTGTCTGTGTCGCACCTGCGCCGTACCCGCGGTGCCTATTTCAACATTTCGTTTATTCCACTTCGGATCGCTTCACGATCCGCCGTCCATTTGTCAATGCTTGTTCACGCCACTCAATGAGTCTTTTACGTTAATTAAATTAAATCCGTTCATTCGCTCCCCCAATCCGTGAATCCATTTGAACTTCCACATTAAATTCCATTGCGCACGAACTGTCACAAGCACACAAAATGTCGAGTAGGCACGAAACAAACTTTTCAAAACAACACTCCCCAAATATTTAGTTTGATGCACCCATAATACAATATGCAGCGAGAAATGCTATGCTGCCCTAGTTTGCCATCGCAGCCCTGTCTGAATACAATATGCAGCGTGCACTGCTATGCTGCTTTGCAGCGGTACTTCGACACTTCGACACGCAGCTTAGTTTGACTTCAATATATAGCTGTAATATAGCTATGCTGCCATGCTGCGCTACTTTGACATCGCAGCCGTAGCAGCTACTCCATTCCACTCTCAACTTTCCCCTTACAGCCTCATCTACTGACGACTAAAGCTTTCAAAACAACACTAGTTTTTCATTCTGTCAGTAGACATTTAGACTCTAATGGACGTACATACAAAAAGCAAGGACGTATATAATATTCAAAATTTGAAAAAAAATCTCTCACAATCTCCACTGCTAAACATTCAAAACTTTACACAAATAATCACAACATTACTGCTTCTGCTAACGTCACGACTGCTCTTGCTGCTTCCTTCTATGTCTTTCATCCTTCGACTTATTAACTGCCCCCTTGCAAAATTCGTTTTTTTTAATGTACATTGTTTTGCTGCCTTTTTGTACCCTCTTTGTTTTTGTTTTCAGTGCAGATTCTACACATTCATACATAATTAATATCATCTTGTAACAGCTCTTTTTATGCAATGAATGGCCAAACTTTTCTTTTACTAATGCTATAACATCTCTCCAGTAAATCCGAATTTCCACTCGTATTCGTCACACTGCCATGTTTTCAGATTTGTCGAAAATCTATCTTCTACACACTTCCATCAAACAATTGTTGTACTTCCTCCCCTATTAGATACTTCCACGCCTTCCGCTGCGCTTCTGGTTGCGTATTTCGGTGTGATTGATTCTGTAACATGTTTCTTCTACTATTGTTTTTCTGCAGTCTGTATCTTTTCCTTATCGTCTTATGTTTTCCTGATCTGGTTTTGGACTTTGTAATGTGTCCACAGTTTGCCTTCCCATTACCTCTATAAAGTGAGGCTTTTCTCATTAATTTTTGGTCTTTCTCCATGGATCTTCCACTTCCCTTAAACGTACGCATTCTCAATATATTCATTCTGATCCCCATTTCATTTAGCTGCTCTTTCCTCTTTGTATTATTCTCTTTTATTTTCCATATTCCTCCAAATTTATGATCTTTTCCGATCTCATAAACTTCTTTCCTTAACCTCATTTTCTTAACATTTTTTACCGGTTTTTCACTGAGTTCATTACATTTTAAATCCACTGTATTTTCCTCTCTTGATGTTGATTCCCCGATTTTTGTGAATGTACTATTCCCTATCTCATCATCATCTCTTTGCCCTTCTTTAGATTCTGTTTTCAGTTCAGTGTTCTTTATATCTATATAAATTTTTTCTGTCAAATTTAAGTTTGCTTTTCTAACTCCCATTTCTTCCCGAATCTCTTCCCTTTGTAAGTCATTCTCACATATCAATTTATCACAAGAAAGAGTCACAAACACCGAGTCTTTTCCATTCTCCTTTTCCTCCACACTATCTTCGGTGACAATAATTTTTCTAGTCTCTTCCACTTCTATGTGCCCTTCAACTTCTTCAATTTCTCTTATTCTAGTTGCCTCTTCCATTAGTAAGTTTGTGTCACTCACCAATCTGTTATAGGAAATATTCACAACAATCGAATCCAAATCTGTCACCTTTTTCACCTCATTCCGAACAACATAGAAGTGTTAAAATTAATAGAGATCTAGAGTATTTTCTAGGTTTAATATGTTAGTATAAAAGAAAAAGAAAAAAGACGGACAGCCTGCCTCCACCTCCTCTCTCTAGCCCCCATACTTGTTGTAGTCACTGAAGGATATAGAGGGTGGTTGATCCATGGTTGCCTTAGTTCAACATGAAATTATTTTTAGCAGGTTACTGAAACAAAAGCCTGACAAACCCGAGATTTGATCCCGGTACCTTCAGTTCGTCAAGTTGGCCGATAGCGGTCAACTTTATTCTATTAGACTAGGACCAATGCTAAATGCTATAGTATGTGATATATATATATATATATATATATATATATATATATATATATATATATATATATATATATATATATATATATATATATATATTTAAGAAGGAACAAATCCATTTAACTAAAATTGTATACGGCTTGCATAGATACAGTTTTATGAAAGAACGAAGTACGACACTATTTCAAAACGAAAACCACGCATTTTGTTTCGACAGCGAAACAAATGTCGCGCAAGTCATTATAAAGGCTAAGATTGCGTCTCGTTGCAAATCCAACGGCGCACATCATCGCCGAAATCTCGGAATGGTCACTTTGGCGTTTTGTGACGTGGCATGACCTAGAGCCACGTGGAGAGATGACATTTCGGTCATGGGAATTTCGAGGAATGTACAGACGAGTGAAAAGCAGACACCCGTTCGCTTAATAACCTTGTCGTACATAGGCCGTACAAAAGGTACACCGGGTGTCTACTTAATAACCTTGTCGTACATAGGTCGTACAAAAGGTACACCGGCAGTAGTACTTTTTGGTACGGTACAGTAATATTATTGGTCCGTACTTCAGTAGATAGAAGTTATTAGAGGGAATCAAGACTTAGAAAATTTTGGTAGGTAGTCACCTCTCCCTTTGAGAGTTTGTACAAATTGGCATTTTTACTGCCTCATAACTTATCGGCTGGTTGGCCGTTTTCAGTGATTCTTTTTCCTACGGACTCAAGGGAGTCCAAGCTGCACAGGGGTGCATTCAAACTGTCATTTTGCCTTCCTACACAGTGGTGGTTGTGGATTAAAGTGGGTTAGTTAAATACTATCTAGAGTCTTTTTGTATTCTGTGGTCCAATGGAGGACACATAATTGTAGGTTATGGGCCCACCCTCTACGGTACCCACATTCAATGGATCTGAGTTCATCTATTGGGAAGCCATGATGATGAAGCTTTGTGCGAAAAACGATACTGGGGTATCGTCAGTGGACAAGTGAAACGTGCAGCTTCGGGAACTCCACCAAGATTTGGAGGAGTAAGGTTTTCTGCAGCAACGGCTGCCCCAGCGGATGAGGCATTTGATGGGGACAACAGTGTGTCCAAAAAGGGGAAAGGGATGGAGACACCCCTTAATCCTATTGCCACAGTACCGGGAGCGGCGACCGTGAAGACCGCGGAGAACGATACTCAAATGTGGGAGGATGTATATATGGCTGCCAAGAACTTCATTCTGAGGCACCTCACTCAAGCTTTGGCCACCCCTCATCTTCACATGTACAAGGCTGAGGAGTTATGGGTGAGTTTGGTGGAGATTAATAAAGCTAGAACCATTCAGGAGCTCCAGTTGGCTGAGCATAAGCTAGTGAGTTACACTTACAAAGGAGAAAAGATGTTAGATTACTGTAATGATCTTTTTTGTTTGCATATGGAGATGGAAAGTGCCGGGTGGACAGGTACAATGAAAATGAAAGTTAACACCCTCATCATGAAGTTTCCAAATGAGTTCGAGAACATAGTGTACCGAGTACAGTAAATGCCTGATAATTCATGGAAATGGAACACAGTGGTCAAGATGATACTTGTGTAGGAAAACACAATAGAGATTAGGAGAGGAGGGAAGAGCATTCAAGCTCTAGCAGCAGGCGGGGACCGATGGGGGAAGGACCCGAATAAACCTTACAAAGGGGAAAGAGATCATTCTGGGGGACCGAGGCCCCCAAAAGGTCTTTGTCATTTTTGCAAAAAGCTGGGACACTTCATCGCAGATTGTGTTAAAGTGTTGGAGCTGAGGCTCCAAAAGAACCGTGGAGGGGGTTCTTCCAGAGGGAAGAAAAAGGCACTTGTGGTTACAAAAGTGACAGGAGAAACCAAGGATGAGTCATCTGAGGAGGATGGGGAGCTTCTTCTTGACGAGAGTCTGGAGGAGAAGGAGATCCCGCGGGGAGAGAAGTGTGTCCTTGGAGCGATTCGGGAAGCTCCACAGGAAGGATGGATTATCGACTCAAGTGCATCCATGCATATGTGTCGTGATAAAAAACTCTTCACTAAGCTAAGAAAGATCCCTACTGTAGAGATAGAGTATGGGGATGGGAGAGTGGTTACTACAGATCTAGTGGGATCAGTAGATTTAAAAGTCTTAGTGGAGGGTAAGACATCTATACTTACATTCTCAGTTGTACTCTACATTCCTCAGCTGAGTAAAAATCATGTGTTTACTTCTGTATTAGATGACAAGGATTTTGATACCTTTACTAGAAAGGGAGTCTTTACAACTAAATATGGGGATGAAGTTTACTTCACGGCAGATAAGGCTAGCCAAGGAATATTTAGGCTTAACCTGAGTAATGAAAAGAAGAATGCTTATTATGTTGGTGTTCCTAAGTTGATGATTTGGCATAAGCGGTTGGGGCATGTGCATTTTGATAGGTTGAGGGAAATTAAAAAGCTTGGGGTAGTAGAAGGCATTCAATTTGGGGATAATAAACTGATGGATGATTGTAGTGGTTGTGCTCAAAGTAATGCTCAATACTTCCCTTTCCCAAAGCCGCCACATATAGAGGTGAGAAAGTGTTAGACTTGGTCCACACAGATATTTAGGGACCAACAAAAGTACCTTCGGTTGGAGAAAAGAGGTTTATGATGACAATAACCGATGACTGGTCTAGATACTCTAGAGTCTACTTTCTGAAAACAAAGTTTGAAGCATCAAATTACGTCAAAGAGTATAAAGCCTAGAGTGAGAAGTTACATGAAACCCCATTAAGAGGATAAGGAGTGATAATGGGGGGAATAAACCTTTAACCAGTTTGAGGAATATCTGAGAGATGAGGGAGTGCAGCACTAGAAAATTGTACCATATAACTCGGAACAAAATGGGGTAGCTCAGAGGTTGAATCAAACACTAGGAGATAGAGCATGCAGTATGTTGGCAGACAAGAAAATAGGAAATAGATTTTGAGCAGAAGCAATGAACTGTGCCAACTACATTTATAATAGAGTCCTTACCTCAGCTGTAAAGGGAGTGACACCTTATGAGAGATGGGTTGGAAGGAAACCAGATATCTCACACCTTAAAGTATTCGGTAGCCAAGTTTACAGTCTTAACACAGATAGGAAAAACTAGAAACTAGATGCTAAGGGAAAACTTGGATACTTTGTGGGATATGATGAGGATGTTATGGGATATAGAGTCTATGACTTAGCAAAGAAAGATATCATTCTTGTCAAACACTTAGTTGTCATGGATGAAGGGAAGTCATTTGACCCCTTCAAATATACAAAGATGATAAGAATCAGATTTGAGTCCGAAAGTGAGGAGAACTCGGTCATTCCCGAAAAGGACATGAGTGAAACCGTGATTGCAGATTCAGGGGAGATCCAAGATATAGGAGACTCACTGGAAACCTCACATACTCCTATGGACTTCAAGAAAGAAGCAATAGGTAATATGCTTGAGAAATTCTAGATGGAAAATGCTAACAATTGTACCACTCCCATAGACTTGAAAAAAAGTAAGTGATGGGAGTGTAGAAGGTGGAGTGATGATTTTAGACGATCAGATGAGTCCAGAGGAGAGAGAGTTTATGAAGTCTATCCCTTATAGACAGGTCATAGGAAGTTTGATCTATTTTATGAACTGTACCACGCCAGACATAGCGACAACAGTTGGAGTACTCAGTAGGAGTCTTAATGATCCTACGAAGAGAGACTGGGAGGCAGCCAAGAGAGTCATGAGATATCTGGTTGGAACCAGAGAATTATTGGGAGGGGAGCATACTCATATCACCACTTGGAGTGATGCCAGTTATAGGGATGCACTTATGAGAAGATGCACTTATGGATATGTTTTGTATGTGGGGCAAGGTGCTTGCTGTTAGAGCAGTAAGCAACAAAAGGTGGTTGCTCAGTCTACTATGGAGGCTGAGTATATGGCGTCTTGTTCTGCTGCAAAAGAACTAATGTGGGTGAAATCATTGTTGCAAGAACTGGGATATATGAAAGAGGGAGTGCATGAAAACTTTTGCAATAATCAAGCTGCAATAACAATTGCAACCAATCCAAAACATCAATTCAAAGCAAAACATATAGACATAAGATTAAGTTTCATAAGAGAAAAAGTTGAAAATAAAATTTTACATCTTGTGTATAGATCTGATGAAGAAATGGTTGCTGACATGATGACCAAACCTGTGCCCTCTCCTAAATTAAAATATTGTCGAGAAAAATGCGGGCTGAAAGAAATAAAAAAATTAGACTAGAAAATAAGGGGAGTGTTGAAATTAATAGATTTATAGTGTATTTTCTAGGTTTAATATGTTAGTATATAAGAAAAAGAAAAAGGACAGACAGCCTGCCTCTACCTCCTCTCTCTAGCCCCCATACTTGTTGTAGTCACTGAAAGATAGAGAGGGTGGTTGATCCATGGCTGACTTAGTTCAACAGGCAGTTATTTTTAGCAGGTTACTAAAAATATACCTGACAAACCCGAGATTTGATCCCGGTACCTTCGGTTCGTCAAGTTGGCCGATAGCGGTCAACTTTATCCTATTAGACTATGACCAATGCTAAATGCTATAGTATGTGATATATATATATATATATATATATTAAAATGAACAAATCCATTTAACTAAAATTGTATACGGCTTGCATAGATACAGTTTTATGAAAGTACGAAGTACGACACTATTTCAAAACGAAAACCACGCATTTTGTTTCGACAGCGAAACAAATGTCGCGCAAGTAATCATAACGCCTAAGATTGCGTCTCGTTGCAAATCCAACGGCGCACATCATCGCCGAAATCTCGGAATGGTCACTTTGGCGTTTTGTGACGTGGCATGACCTAGAGCCACGTGGAGAGATGACATTTCGGTCATGGGAATTTCGAGGAATGTATGGACGAGTGAAAAGCAGTCACCCGTCCGCTTAATAACCTTGTCGTACATAGGTCGTACAAAAGGTACACCGGCAGTAGTACTTTTTGGTACGGTACAGTAATATTATTAGTCCGTACTTCAGTAGATAGAAGTTACTAGAGGGAATCAAGACTTAGAAAATTTTGGTAGGTAGTCACCTCTCCCTTTGAGAGTTTGTACAAATTGGCATTTTTACTGCCTCATAACTTATCGGCTGGGGGGCCGTTTTCAGTGATTCTTTTTGCTACGGACTCAAAGGAGTCCAGGCTGCACATGGATACAGTCAAACTGTCATTTTGCCTTCCTGGACAGCAGTGGTTGTGGCTTGAAGTGGGTTGGTTAAATACTCTCTAGAGGCTTTTGGTATTTTGTGGTCCAATTTAGGACACATAATTGCAAGAAGGTTAGTAAGTAAATAAATTTGGTAACACACGGTGTATGCCTTTTGTCATTGGTCGAGTCTTGTCTCTCACTCACGAAAGCACTTGATTCTCTTCTTGTTGAGGGTCGAACTAGGTTGTTGTCCCATCCATCTCTGAAATTCCTTGTAACACATGCACTTTTATACGACGGACATACCCTGAAGGTATGTCCCAAATTATTACAATAAAAACAATTATTTGGCCGATCTCAGAACTCGCTATTATTTTTAATTTTCTGAAAATGAGACTTAGATTCCTTTATATTCGTCTTACTTGATAAAACCTTTCTATTAGCCTCTTCATCTAGAACAACACACCTTGCTACAGTTAAGCTCCAATCTCTTTTATCAATTAAAGTCAATCGATCTAATGCACTCTTACATTCTTTAGGTAGACTTCTCATTAACAATATAGCTTGTTGGGCATCTGTAAAGTTTCCTCCGCCAAATCATTTTCTGCAAATAATACATGTAAGTCAATACAGTGTTTCTCCATACTACCTCCTACATACTTGTGTTCAACTGTTTTGGTAACACTGCTAAGCCAATGATATAAAGAAGTCTTTGCATACATACATTCTAAGCACTTCAATAATTCAGATCCTTTTTTAAAACTCAGGTATAACATTACTAAATCCTCAGTCAAGGAGTTCTTCATAACCCTTAGACACTCTTGATTTTTCCTTTTCCATCCATTTGATGTTTCGACCAAGTACCGTTCACCGCATCCATTAGCTCTATCATCTCGAAGTAGCTCTCAAGTGCATCCTTCCAGTGGTGGTATTTTGATCCATCAAATATGGGTAGCCATGGGTGTGGGCCCATAACCTGTTGTCCATAGCCTATTTCAGCCATGGACTACACTTGGAAGCACCACAGACTACCCTTCACCTTAAACTGCTCATATAGGCTGTATACTATAGAAACTGTAAACTCCCAAAGTTATAGCCAAATCCACCGAGGGATATAGAAGATATAAGCTCCATAGTTTCCCAAGAACAGCTGACAGCTTTACAAGCTAACCGCTTTGACTTCTCACAGAATCTCACACAGAAAACAGAATAGAATGAAACTAGACACACATATAGATTCTATAACATATAATAACTTCACAAAGTTTCACATGAAAGCACACACCAACAGGTCAAAGATGCAAAAAACAGTCTGCCATTACTTTGATAAACTTTACTGTGATTCTCATAATATTCTAAGTCCTACAAGTTATACTCAGAGAGTTCACTACTGAATGTACAGAGGCATACCAACCGTACAGTATCTACTATCTATCTAAACAATTGTAAGTATACCCGAATAGTTCGAGGTATGTCAGACTGAACAAATCTACACTAATAAATTAATTAGCAAAAAGACAAACCTATATTGTACATAATATTTACACCGACATCTCCACAATCTTTGTACGTCAAAAACCAAGCTACCACTAAGTAACCACTAAACAAATATCATTACTCACAATCTATACTAGTTCTATTATTCGCAACTGCTTCAGCTGCTTTGTCTGTACGGATCATATCAGGGTAACCGCAGCTGCGTTGACTTGTCTGCGTCGCAGCTGCTCCGTACCGGCAGCGCAAATTCATCCAAAATAACCGCAGCAGCGTTGTCTTGTCTGCGTCGCAACTGCACCGTACCGGCGATGCCTGTTTCAACATCTAGTTTATTCCACATCGGATCACTTCAGGATCCGCCGTCCATTTGTGAATGCTTAGTCACCCCACTCAAAGAGTCCTTTACGTCACTTTAGTTGTATCCGTACGTTCGCTCCCCCAATCCGTGAATCAATTCGATCCTCCATATTAAATCCAATTAGCAATTACGCACGAAATGTAGCGTACGCAGGAAACTGAGTTTCCACAACAAAAATTCCAAAGTTACTTTTTGTGACCTTTCCAGAACTATAACAGTCATAACATTGAATGTCGTGGAACTATCACATAAGAACGAAAAAAAGTGAAAGTGAAGGGAACATGCAAAGACTACTATCGCCATGGTTTCCCCGAATCCTTTCCATTTTTCATGTTGGATCCTAAACCAAAATCGTCAGTAAACTCACTCAAAATAAATGATTTCCAAATCAATACATATTTTGCACCAAAATCGACTGTTAAGGGTTATTTCCCGTACTGTTTTTCTCTACTGAATACGTACGTCCACTTTAATGCTTTTGTCCTAAGTCACCTTGACCGTACTCCACTTATTTGTGCGTCGTCCACTTTAGTCTATTTGGTCCTAAGTCTACATGACCGTACTCCACTTATTCAAGTGCAGTCTCGTCCTTTACTATGGCGTCCAATTATGGGCCAAACCACGCAACTTCCAATAATATCCAGAAGTTCGATGTTTCAAATTTCTATGATTGGACATTTTCTGCCATGCATCTTTTTAAGTTAGAGAAAAATTGGGATCTTTTCACTTGCGCATCTAAACCACCAGTCATTAATATTACTGATGACGAGGCGGCCAAAACCACAAAAACTCAAGAAATCGCGGAACAGAAAGTCAAGGACGACAACGCTCATGCACGCCTAATAATGGCGCTAACAACAGAAAAAAAACGCGACTCATTCAATGGGCCCTCATGTCGGCCGAAGCTTGGTTTCGATTGACTCCCGCATACGTACAAACTGGATGGTTGGCTCGCCGCATTCAAAAGCGCGTTTTTTTCAATTTAATGAAAAAACTGACGGAATCGATGCAAGATTGGATAAGTACAGTTGACCTATTTTCATCAAAGTGTAAAATGATTGGCGTTCACTTGTCTGATGAAGATTTGTCATCCACTTTATTAGGTGGCTTGCCATAATGTTTTGCTCTTTTCATCTAACCTTTTGACAATCTTGAAAATCCAATCCCTTTTTGCAATTGTGTGTCCTCCATTGGACTACTGAATTCATGATGCATCTAGGTAGTTTTTAACTAACCCACTTTCAACCACAATAACTGCTGCCCAAACAGACAAATTGACAATCTGATTACAGCCCAGTGCAGTCTGGACTCCATTGAGTCGGTAGCAAAAAGAATCACTAAAACCGACCAACCAAATGATAAGTTATGAGGTGGCAAAGTTGCCAATTTATACAAAAACTCTCAAAGAGAGAGGTGGCTGTCTACTAAAAACTGCTAAGTCCTAATCCCTTCTCACAACCCCTATCTATTACAGTACGATCAAATCAAACAACTGTAAAGTACAGAAAGGTACTACGACCGATGTTCTTTCTCGACGGTCTGTGTATGACAAGACCATTGAGTGGACGGGTGTCCACATTTTGTTCGTCATTATGTTCCCCAAAATTCTCGCGACCAAATGTTATCTCTCCACGTGGCGCCTAGTCATGCCACGTTGGAAAACCGCCCAAGTGACCATTCCGGGATCTCGGCGACAATATGTGCTGCTGGATGAAAAACCGATATTTAATGTTAGCCGTTGAAACAAATGTCCGATTCATTAGTTTTGTGCGGGATCATGTACGCACTATATATTAACTAGTTCTATGTCCCCTCGGTCGTAATTCCGTTAATCGGATTAAGGATCATGATACATTTTAAGTAATTAACACACCCTATGTAATCTAACAAACTCATACGACAGACCGGTTAGAGCTGACGCCTACGCCTCGCTCTGTCGGTCGGAGGTTCGAGTCCTACCGGACTCAACCTTTTGTTGAGAGTGATTTATGTCACTCCTTAGTCCTAGCTATGGAGCTTAGGCAGCCACGGCTCCACTACTCTCTCTCTCTTTTTCAGTGACTACAACAAGTATGGGGGATAGAGGAAAGAGGTGGAGGCACACTGCCTACGCCTTTTCTTTTTTTTCTTACTAAGTTATTCAGACGTAGAAAATACTCCATAGATCTATTGATTTTCAACACTCTCTTTATTTTATTGTCTAATTTTAATTTTCTTTCAATCCATATTTTCCCTACAATATTTTAACTTGGGAGAGGGTACAGGTTTGGTCATCATGTCAGCCACTATTTTTTCATCAGATCTATACACAAGATCCCCAATTTTATTTTCAACTTTTTCCCTCACGAAGCTCAATCATATGTCCATATTCTTAGCTTTGAAATGATGTTTTGGATTGGCTGAAATTGCAATGGCAGCTTGATTACCACAAAAAACTTCATTCATTCCCTCCTTTATATACCCCAGCTCTTGCAACAAGGACTTGACCCACATCAACTCTTTCACAGCAGAACAAGAGGCCATATACTCAGCCTCCATAGTAGATTGAGCAACCACCTTTTGTTGCTTGCTGCTGAAATAGCAAGCACCTTCCCCCACATACAACACATACATAGAAAGTGCATTCTCTCATAGGTGCATCCCCATAACTGGCATCACTCCAAGTAGTGATATCTTTGTGCTTCCTTCCCAAATGCAACTATAACTCTCTAGTTTTTACAAAATATCTCATGACTCTCTTGGCTGCCTCTCAGTCTCTCTTCTTAGGATCATTAAGACTCATAATGAGTACTCCAACTGCTCCCGCTATGTCCGGCCTGGTACAGTTCATAAAGTATATTTGACTTCCAACAACATGTTTCTGAAACTCTCAGACCTCCATAAGTCCTCAGAGTATACGCTTCCAAGAAGCCTCTAGGATAATCCTGACCCCTTTGTGTTTCAGCAAAAATAATTGCCACCTTGGCAGACAAAAACCCTGACCACCTACACCCTTGTGAAAAGAAGACTCCCCTAAGTCGATAGCAAAATGAATCTCTGAATTTGCTCCCCTGAGCAGTAAGTTATGGAGGGTCAGAGTTGACTTTTTGTACAGTAGCTCTCTGGGAGAGAGGGTCCTATCTCCTAATTTTTCTAAGTCCTATCTCTCTCACAGAATCTATCTACAGATGTACGAAACCAATCAGAATAGAGTTCCGTACGCAAAAGTACAGCTGCCGGTGTACTCTAGGTACGGACATTGTACGACATGGCCCAAATGTCGACACATGTCATATCAGGATTTGGTGCCATAATCTCCGGATATTCCACGATCCAATGTAATTTCGCCACGCGTCATCCGATGTGGCGATGGCCACAAACCGCCGAAATCTTCCTCCGCGATCTCGGCGCTAATCTTGGCCGTACGATTAAATTCGGATTTAATCGTAGCCGTAATAAATACATGCGCGGTATTTGTTTCACTTACGAAAAAAATGCGCGGTATTGATTTTTGTCTGTACCGTAATTCGTACATTATATATTATTGGATCTATGTATCCCGTAATTCATTTCTGTTAAATGATTTATCGCACGTATAATCATTTAAAAAAATATCGAACTACATATTACATAATACTACGGGTAGACTTAACGGCTAAGGCTACCGGCTATTTCCTGTCTGCCTGCCGGTAGGTACAAGGATCAAATCCTGCCGCCGGCACATACCTTTTAAATAAATAAATAAACCCTAATATAAAATTCCCGTAAACCTCAGGATAGCCAAGTTAGCCATGGCTCTAGCTTCCTCTCCAATTTCTCAGTGACTGCGACAAGTTTGAGAGTTGGAGAGAGAAGTTAGAGATAGACTGCCTCGACCTTCTATATTCTTTTCAGACCTAGAATATACTAATAAAACCATTAGTTCTACACTCCCCTTATTTTCTAGTCAATCTTTAATTTCAGACCACACTTTTCCCTGCAGAAAATTAGCTTAGGGGAAGGCACAGGTTTGGTCATCATATCTGCTACCATCTCACTATCTGGTCGGTACTCTAAACTGATTATTTTGTTTTCTACTTTCTCTCTAACAAAGCTGAGTCTAATGTCCATGTGTTTAGCTTTAAAATGATGTTTAGGATTGGCAGAAATAGCGATTGCAGCCTGATTATCACAAAAAAAATTCTGCACACCACTCTTAAGGTGACCAAGCTCACCAAGCAAAGACTTGACCCACATCAATTTTTTTACAACAGAGCAAGAGGCCATATACTCAGCCTCCATGGTGGACTGAGCAATAAATTTTTGTTGTTTGCTACTCCAACAGCAAGCCCCATCACCCACATATAATACATATCCAGAAGTGCATCTCCTCATAGGAGCATCACCATAACTAGCATCGCTCCAAGTAGTGATGTCAGTAATCTCCCCACCCAAATGCACCCATAGATCCCTAGTTCCTATCAAGTATCTAAAAACTCTCTTAGGTGCCTCCCAATCCTTCTTAGTGGGAGCATTTAGACTTCTACTCAGCACTCCTACAGCTGCAGCTAAATCCGGCCGGGTATAATTCATAAAATAGATTACACTTCCCACTACTTGCCTGTAAGGAATAGTCTGCATGAACTTCTGTTCTTCTGGAGATAATTTCTCTTCTAAGACTATGACTCCTTCTTCCTCACTCCCCTCACTTCCCTTCTTCAACTCCATTGGAGTTGTACAACTATTAGCTTTATCCATTTGAAATTTTTCAAGCATGTTCTATATTGCTTCCTTTTGAGTCAATCTTATAATTTTTCTTTTTCGGTCTCTCTCCCCTTGAATTCCCAAAATATATTTTGCTCCACCCATATCCTTCATTTCAAATCTCCTCTTAAGATCAGTTTTCTGTTTATTATTTTTTTCCATTGATTTACTTAAAACAAGCAAATCATCAACATAAATTGCAATGAATATAAACCTTCCTCATCTTCGAAAACATAGATTGAGTGACCTGAGCTGATCCGAATATATCCCAGACCGGTAAGAAACTCATCAAGCTTCTTATTCCACTGTCGAGGAGCCTGTTTCAAACCATAAAGAGATTTAATCAGTCGGCATACCTTACTATCCTCTCCTTCCTCCACAAGCCTTCGGGTTGTCGCATGAAGATCTCCTCTTCCAATTCTCCATGCAAAAAGGTTGTTTTGATGTCCATCTGGTGCACTTCCATGTCTTCCGCTGCTGCTAGGCTGAGAAGTATGCGGACGGAGGGAAATCTGACCACCGGGGCAAAGGTTTCCTCGTAGTCAATTCCCTCCTTTTGTGTAAATCCCTTTGCCACTAGTCGGGCCTTGTAGCGCTCGATTGTGTAATCTGGGTTCAATTTTAATTTGAAAACCCACTTACAACCGATTGGTTTTCGGTTAGGTGGACAATCCACCTGCTCCCAAGCATCGGCTGCCATAATTGAGGCCATCTCCTCATTGATGGCTATCTTCCACCGATTTTTTTCTGGACAAGTCATCGCCTCTCCATAAGTTTGAGGTTCATCTTGATGAGATAGTTTAGTTACCTTGTTATTAATCTGTTTTTCTTGCAGTCTTTTGCTACTTCTCCTTCCCCCCTTCAAATCAGAGGCCGAAATAGATGGTTCTCGTGGATTCTTTCCAACAAACTCGGCTTCTCCCCTATCCTTTGATTCTGAATCAATTTCCACCACGTCTTCCGCTTCGGGTAGAGTTGTCACTGGAGTTTCCACAGCCAAGTCCTTTTCAGTCTGATTTGTACCTGCAAGAATGTCATCTTCTCTAAAACCTGGATAGTTAGGAAGCCCAATGTCATCGGAATTTTCTGACTCAAATCTGATTTTTAATGACTTTGCATATTTGAAGGGATCCACAGACTTTCTTTCATCCATAACTACTAGATGTTTTACAAAGATTATATCTTCCGTTTTTAGATCATAAACTCTATATCATTTAACATCCTCATCATATCCTAATAAGTATCCCGATTTTCGTTTAGGATCTAGCTTACAATTAGAATGATCTGTATCTAGACTAAATACTTGACTGTCAAAAACCTTTAAGTGAGATATATCTGGTTTCCCGGCCTGTCCATCTGAAACTCTAAGACCTCCATAAGTCCTCAGAGTGGACAACTTCCAAGAAGCCTCTAGGATAATCTTGACCCCTTTGTGTTTTAGCAAAAAAAACTGCCGCCCTGGCAAACAAAAACCCTGACTACCTTCACCCCTGTGAAGGTAAGACTCCCCCTGAGTTGATAGCAAAAAGAATTTCTGAATTTGCTCCCCTGAGCAGTAAGTTATGGAGGGTCAAAGTTGACCTTTTGTACAGAAGCTCTCTGGGAGAGAGGGTCCTATCTTCTAATTTTTCTAAGTCCTATCTCTCTCACAGACTCTATCTACTGATGTACGAACCAATCAGATTTCTCCTCCGTACATAAAAGTACAGTCGCCGGTGTACTTTATGTACGGAAACTGTACAACATGGCCTTAATGTCGACACATGTCATATCCAGATTTGGTGCCGTAATCTCCGGAGATACCACGATCCAATGTAATTTCTCTACGTGTCATTCAATGTGGCGATGCCCACAAACCGCCGGATTTTTCTTCTAAGATCTCGGCCCTAATTGCGGCCGTCTGATTAAATTCACATTTGATCGTAGCCGTAATAAATACATGCGCTTTATTTGTTTCGCTTACGAAATCAATGCGCGGTATTGATTTCTTATCCGTACCGCAATTCGTGCTTTTACACTACCAGATCTATGTATCCCGTTAACAATTATAGTTAAATGATTTATCCTACGAATTAATGTTTAATTAATTATCGTACTATATAATACGTAATACTACTTTTAGACTTAACGGCTAAGGCTACCGGCTATCTTCTATCTGTGGGCCGACAGGTACTAGGATCAAATCTTGTAGCCGGCACATACCTTTTAGTAAATAATCCCCTAATTAATATAAATTTCCCGTAAACCTCATGATAGCCTAGGTAGCCATGGCTCTAGCTTCCTCTCCAATTTCTCAGTGACTGCGACAAGTTTGAGAGTTTGGAGAGAGAAGTTAGAGGTAGACTGCCTCGGCTTCTTTATTTCTATTCAGACCTAGAAAATACTTTAAAACCATTAATTTCTACACTCCCCTTATTTTCTAGTCAATCTTTAATTTCAGAGCACACTTCTCCCTGCAGAAAATTTGCTTAGGGGAAAGCACAAGTTTTGTCATAATATCTGCTACTATCTCACTATCTGGTCGGTACTTTTAACTGGTTATTTTATTTTCTACTTTCTCTCTAACAAAGCTGATTCTAATGACCATGTGTTTGGCTTTAAAATGATGTTTGGGATTGGCAAAAATAGCGATTGCTGCCTGATTATCACAAAAAAATTCCGCACACCACTCTTAAGGTTACCAAGCTCACCAAGTAAAGACTTGACCCATATCAATTATTTTAGAGAAGAGCAAAAGGCCATATACTCAGCCTCCATGGTTGACTGAGCAATAATTTTTTGATGTTTGCTACTCCAACAATAAGCCCCATCACCCACATATAATACATATCTAGAAGTGCATCTCCTCATCAGAGTATCACCATAACTGGCATCACTCCAAATAGTGATGTCAGTATTCTCCCCACCCAAATGCAACCATAGATCCTTAGTTCCTATCAAATATCTAAGGACTCTCTTAGTTGCCTCCCAATCCCTCTTAGTGGGAGCATTTAGATTTCTACTCAGCACTGCTACAGCTGCAGCTAAATCCGACCGGGTACTATTCATAAAATAGATTAGACTTCCCACTACTTTTCTGTAAGGAATAGTCTGCATGATCTCTGCATGAACTTCTGTTCTTCAGGAGATAATTCCTCGTCTAAGACTATGACTCCTTCTTCCTCACTCCCCACACTTCCCTTCTTCAACTCCATTGGAGTTGTACAACTATTAGCTTTATTAATCTGAAATTTTTCAAGCATGTTCCCTATTGCTTTCTTGTGAGTCAATCTTATAATCTTTCTTTTTCGATCTCTTTCTACTTGAATTCCCAAAATATATTTTGCTTCCCCTATATCCTTCATTTCAAATCTCCCCTTAAGATTGGTTTTCAATTTATTATTTTTTTCCATTGATTTACTTAAAACAAGCAAATCATCAATATAAATTGCAATAAATATAATACCTTTTTCATTTCAAAAACATCGATTGAGTGATCTGAGCTGATCCGAATATATCCCAAACCGGTAAGAAACTCATCAAGCTTCTTATTCCATTGTCGAGGCGTCTGTTTCAAACCATAAAGAGATTTAATCAGCTGGCATACCTTGCTCTCCTCTCCTTCCTCCACAATTCCTTCGGGTTGGCGCATGAAGATCTCCTCTTCCAATTCTCCATGCAAAAAGGTTGTCTTGATGTCCATCTGGTGCACCTCCATGTCTTTCGCTGCTGCGAGACTGAGAAGTATGCGGAAGGAGGGAAATCTGACGACCGGGGCAAAGGTTTCCTTGTAGTCAATTCCCTCCTTTTGGATAAATCTCTTTGCCACTAATCGGGCCTTGTAGCGCTCGATTGTGTTATCTGGGTTCAGTTTTAATTTGAAAACCCACTTACAACCGATTGGTTTTCGGTTAGTTGGACAATCCACTTGCTCCCAAGTATCGGCTGCCATAATTCAGGCCATCTCCTCATTGAAGGCTATCTTCCACTGGTTTCTTTCTAGACAAGTCATTGCCTCTCCATAAGTCTGAGGTTCATCTTGATGAGATAGTTTTGTTACCTTGTTATTAACCTATTTTTCTTGCAATCTTTTGCTACTTCTCCTTCCCCCCTAAAAATCTGAGGCTAGAATAGATGGTTCTCGTGGATTCTTTCGAACAATCTCGACTTCTCCCCTGTACCTTGATTCGCAATCAGTTTCCACCACGTCTTCCGCTTCGGGTAGAGTTGTCACTGGAGTTTCTGCAGTCGAGTCCTTTTCGCTGTGATTTATACCTGCAAGAATGTCATCTTTTTTAAAACCTGGATAGCTAGGAAGCTCAAAGTCATCGGAATTTTCTGACTCAAATCTGATTTTTACTGACTTCGTATACTTGAAGGGATCCACAGACTTTCCTTCATCCATAACTACTAGATGCTTTATTAAGATTATATCTTCCCTTTTTAGATCATAAATTCTATATCCTTTAACATCTTCATCATATCCTAATAAGTATCCCGATTTTCCTTTAGGATCTAGCTTCCAATTGGACCGATCAGTATCTAGACTGAACACTTGACTGCCGAAAAACCTTTAAGTGAGATATGTCTGGTTTCCCGGCCTGTCCATTGAAACTCTGAGACCTCCATAAGTCCTCAGAGTGGACAGCTTCCAAGAAGCCTCTAGGATAATCTTGACCCCTTTGTGTTTTAGCAAAAAAAACTGCCGCCCTGGCAAGCAAAAACCCCTGACTACCTTCACCCCTGTGAAGGTAAGACTCCCCTGAGTTGATAGCAAAAAGAATTTCTGAATTTGCTCCCCTGAGCAGTAAGTTATGGAGGGTCAAAGTTGACCTTTTGTACAAAAGCTCTCTGGGAGAGAGGGTCCTATCTTCTAATTTTTCTAAGTCCTATCTCTCTCACAGACTCTATCTACTGATGTACGAAACCAATCAGATTTCAGTTCTGTACGTAAAAGTACAACTGCCGATGTACTTTATGTACGGATATTGTACGATATGGCCTAAATGTCCACACGTGGAGTATCCGGATTCGCTCCTTAAATCCTCGGAGATGCCGCGCTCCAATGTTACATCGCCACGGTGTCATCCGATTGGCGATGACCACAAACCGCCGAAATCTTTTTCCGCGATCTCGACGCAATCCCGGCCGTCCGATTAAATTCACATTTAATCGTAGCCGTAATAAATACATACGCGCTATTCGTTTCGCTAAAGAAATAAATTTGCGGTATTCGTTTCTTATCTGTACTGTAATCCATAATTTTACAGTAATGGATCTATGTCTCTCGTAAACAGTTTCAGTTAAATGAATAATCCTACGTGTTAATGTTTAACTAAATATCAACCCTATAGTACGTAACACTAGGTCTAGACTTAACGGATAAGACTACCAACTACCTGCAGCTTACCGTCCGGCAGGTACGAGGATCAAATCCTGGAGGCATCACATATTCTTTTAGTAAATAAACCCCTAATGGTAAATAAACTAATATTTATATCCCGTAAACATCTGGATAGCCTAGGTAGCCATGGCTCTAGCTTCCTCTCCAATTTCTCAATGACTGCGACAAGTTTGAGAGTTTGAGACAGAAGTTAGAGGTAGACTGGCTTGGCTTCTTTCTATATTTCTATTTAGACTTATAAAATACTTTAAAAGGACCATTAATTTCTACACTCAGCTTATTTTCTAGTTAATCTTTAATTTCAGACCACACTTCTCCCTGCAGAAAATTAGCTTAGGGGAAGGCACAGGTTTGGTCATCATATGTGCTACCATCTCACTATCTGGTTGGTACTCTTAACTAATTATTTTGTTTTCTACTTTCTCTCTAACAAAGCTGAGTCTAATGTCCATGTGTTTGGCTTTAAAATGATGTTTAGGATTGGCAGAAATAGCGATTGCTGCCTGATTATCACAAAAGAATTTCTGCACACCACTCTTAAGGTGACCCAGCTCACTAAGCAAAGACTTGACCCACATCATTTCTTTTACAGCAGAGCAAGAGGCCATATACTCAGCCTCCATGGTGGACTGAGCAATAACCTTTTGCTGTTTGCTACTCCAACAGCAAGCCCCATCACCCACATATAATACATATCCAGAAGTACATCTCCTCATCGGAGCATCACCATAACTGGCATCACTCCAAGTAGTGATGTCAGTATTCTCCCCACCCAAATGCAACCATAGATCTCTAGTTCCTACCAAATATCTAAGGACTCTCTTAGCTGCCTCCCAATCCTTCTTAGTGGGAGCATTTAGACTTCTACTCAGCACTCCTACAGCTGCAGCTAAATCCGGCCGGGTACAATTCATAAAATAGATTAGACTTCCCACTACTTGCCTGTAAGGAATAGTCTGCATGAACTTCTGTTCATCAGGAGATAATTCCTCGTCTAAGACTATGACTCCTTCTTCCTCACTCCCCTCACTTCCCTTCTTCAACTCCATTGGAGTTGTACAACTATTAGCTTTATCCATTTGAAATTTTTCAAGCATGTTCCCTATTGCTTCCTTTTGAGTCAGTCTTATAATCTTTCTTTTTCCGTCTCTTTCTACTTGAATTCCCAAAATATATATCGCTTCCCCCATATCCTTCATTTCAAATCTCCCCTTAAGATCAATTTTCAGTTTATTAATTTTTTCCATTGATTTACTTAAAACAAGCAAATCATCAACATAAATTGCAATAAATATAAAACCTTCCTCATCTTCGAAAACATAGATTGAGTGATCGGAGCTGATCCGGATATATCCCAGACCGATAAGAAACTCATCAAGCTTCTTATTCCACTGACGAGGCGCTTGTTTTAACCATAAAGAGATTTAATCAGCCGGCATACCTTACTCTTCTCTCCTTCCTCCACAAACCCTTCGGGTTGTCGCATGAAGATCTCTTTTTCCAATTCTCCATGCAAAAAGGTTGTCTTGATGTCCACTGATGCACTTCCATGTCTTCTGCAGCCGCCAGGCTGAGAAGTATGAGGACGGAGGGAAATCTGACCACCGGGGCAAAGGTTTCCTCGTAGTCAATTCCCTCCTTTTGTGTAAATCCCTTTGCCACTAATCGGGCATTGTAGCGCTCGATTGTGTTATCTGGGTTCAGTTTTAATTTGAAAACCCACTTATAACCGATTGGTTTTCGGTTAGGTGGACAATCCACCAGCTCCTAAGTATCGGCTGCCATAATTGAGGCCATCTCCTCATTGATGGCTGTCTTCCGCCGGTTTCTTTCTGGAAAAGTCATTGCCTCTCCATAAGTTTGAGGTTCATCTTGATGAGATAGTTTAGTTACCTTGTTATTAACCTTATTTTCTTGTAGTCTTTTGCTACTTCTCCTTCCCCCCTCAAAATCTGAGGTCGGAATAGATGGTTCTCGTGGATTCTTTCGAACAAACTTGGCTTCTCCCCTATCCCTTGATTCTGAATCAATTTCCACCACCTCTTCCGCTTCGGGTAGAGTTGTCACTGGAGTTTCCTCAGCCGAGTCCTTTTCGGTCTGATTTGTTCCCGCAAGAGTGTCATCTTCTCTAAAACCTAGATAGTTAGGAAGCTCAAAGTCATCGGAATTTTCTGACTCAAATCTGATTTTTACTGACTTTCTATATTTGAATGGATCCACAGACTTTCCTTCATCCATAACTACTAGATGCTTTACTAAGATTATATCTTCCTATTTTTAGATCATAAACTCTATATCGTTTAACATCCTCATCATATCCTAATAAGTATCCCGATTTTCCTTTAAGATCTAGCTTCCAATTAAACCGATCTATATCTAGACTATATACTTGACTACCGAAAACCTATAAGTGAGATATGTCGGGTTTCCAGCCTGTGCATCTCTCATAAGGTGTTTTATCTTTTATAGCTGAAGTAAGAACTCTATTTTTGAGGTAATTAGCGCAGTTCATTGCTTCTGCCCAAAACCTTTTTCCTATCTTCTTATCCGACAACATACTTCTAGCACTATCACTCAGTGTAATATTTAATCGTTCAACTACCCCATTCTGTTCCGAGTTTTTTGGAACTGTCTTTTGGTGTTGGACTCCATCTTCCCTCAAAAATCCTCAAACTGGTTAGAAGTCTACTCTCCACCATTGTCACTCCTTACTCTCTTGATTGGAGTTTCATGCAGTTTTTCGCTCCATGCTTTATATTGTCTAAAACAATCCTGAGCTTCTGACTTGTTTTTCAAAAAATACACCCGGGAATACCGAGACCAATCATCAGTGATAGTCATCATAAATCTCTTCCCCCCCGGTGAGGGCACTTTAGCCGGTCCACAAATATCTGTGTGTACTAGATCTAGAATTTTTTCTCCCTTATAGGTGGTTGTTTTAGTAAAGAGTAATCTGTGTGCTTTACCTTGAGCACACTAACTATAATCACTTATATTATCACTCTCACTGAACTGAATCCCTTCCACCACTCCCATCTTTTTCATCTCCCTTAACTTATCTAGATTTACATGCCCAAGCCTCGTATGCCACATTATAATATCATGAACACCAGCATAATAAAGTTTCTTCATTTCATTACTTAATATCAGCCTTAACATCCCATGGCTACCTTTCTCAACAATGAAATAGACTTCCTCCTCAAAACTAGCAGTAAAGACTCCTTCCTTAGTGCTAGTAAATAAAATCCTTATCACTAATACAGATGTAGAGATGAGGTTTTTGTTCAGCTCCGGAATAAACAATACATCGGCGAATGTTACTATTGATGTCTTTCCTTCTACTAACACTTTCAGATCTACCGATCCTACAAGAGAAGTGGTGACTTTCCTCCCATCCCCGTACACTATCTCTACGGTGGGAATATTTCTTATCTTAGTGAACAAGTGCCTATCCTTACACATGTGGATGGAGGCACCTGAATCTATGATCCAGCCTGCTTCACCTTTTAATCCACCGTAAGCACATTTCTTCCTTCGTGGAATTTTGACCTCGTTTTTCGCCTCCAACTCCTCATCCAAAAGGAGCTCATCGTCCTCGTCCTCAGATTCCGCCTCAAGTACCTGTGTGACAAGGGCCTTTTTTTTTCCTCTCGGGGTACCACCGGTCTGCCCCTCCTTTAGTAGAAGCTCGGTTAGCTTAGTGCACACTGCCATATAGTGCCCCGGTTTCTTACAAAAAAGACATAAACCTTTGGGAGCCCTTGGTTCGAACTCGTCGGCCTGTTTTTTCAGCTTCCTACCCCCATAGTTTCCGACCGGTTTTCGGGAATCCCTGTTCCTCAAATCAATCACTGTTGCCAAGGCTTGGCCACTCTTTCCCCCCCTTCGGATCTCAATTGTATTTTCTTGAACGAGATTCATCCCTACCACTGAGTTCCATATCCACCTTGAGTCAGGCAAGTCCTGCACACGGTAAACTATGTTTACGAACTCATCAGGTAACTTCATCAGTAAACAGTTAACCTTTTCTTTTTCACTAAAACCTTTTTCCGCACTCTCTAGCTCCATGAAGAGTGTAGCAAGCTCATTGCAAAAATCCAACATATTTTCCCCTTTGATTAAATACTCCTTAACTTTCTGATCAGCCAACTGTTGTTGCTGAATCGTACGACTTCGATACATCTCTATGAGAGCCATCAAAAGATCGGATGCCCTTTCTACCTGCAAATGAGGACACGCAAGTCCTTGAGTGAGATGGCGTAGGATGAAGTGCTTTGCGGCCATATTGTTGAAGTCCCAGGTTTCAGTATCATTCTCCTCAATCCTCGGAATAGGTGACAAGAATGTCGAACCAGTTGCTATTGGTGTGGTCGTCTCCTTCTCCTTTCCTTTGTCTACAACCTCTCCTTCTTTTGTTTCCTCCGTTGAAGGTGAATCCTCTTTCCTAGTGAATCTGGTTCCTCCAAACCCTGGAGGAATTCCAAGACTTGATGGACGCCCCAACCGTCCACTCACTATCCCCCCAAAATCTTTTTCCGCATAGAGCTCCTATCATCATACTTTCCCAGTATATGAAGCCAGTTCCATTAAAGATTGGTACCCCTAGAGGGTGGGCCAATAACCTGAAACTCTGAGACCCTCCATAAGTCCTCAGAGTGGACAGCTTCCAAGAAGCCTCTAGATAATCTTGACCCCTTTGTGTTTAAGCAAAAATAACTGCCACCTTGGCAGAGAAAAACTCTGACCACCTTCACCCCTGTGAAGACAAGACTCCCCTGAGTCGGTAGCAAAAAGAATCTCTTAATTTGCTCCCTTGAGCAGTAAGTTATGGAGGGTCAAAGTTGACCTTTTGTACAGAAGCTGTCTGGGAGAGAGGGTCCTATCTTCCAATTTGTCTAAGTCCTATCTCTCTCACAGACTCTATCTACTGATGTACGGAACCAATCATATTACAGTTCCGTACGCAAAAGTACAGCTGCCGGTGTACTTTATGTACGGACACTGTACGACATGCCTTAAATGTCGACACGTGGTATGTCCGGATTCGCTCCTTTAATCCTCGGAGATGCCGCGCTCCAATGTTACTTCGCCACGTGTCATCCGATGTGGCGATGCCCACAAACCGCCGAATTCTCCTTCCGCGATCTCGGCGCTAATTACGGCCGTCCGATTAAACTTGCATTTGATCGTAGCCGTAATAAATACATGCGCGGTATTTGTTTCGCTTACGAAAATAATGCGCGGTATTGATTTCTTATCCGTACTGCAATTCGTACTTTTATACTACCATATCTATGTACCCCGTTAACAGTTATAGTTAAATGACTTATCTTACGTGTACATGTTTAAATAATTATCGTACTATATACTACGTAACACTACTTCTAGACTTAACGGCTAAGGCTACCGGCTATCTACAATCTGACGGCCGACAGGTTTCGGGATCAAATCCTGTCGCCGGCACATATCTTTTAGAAATTAATCCCTAGATTAATATAAATTTCCCGTAAACTTGAGGATAGCCTAGGTAGCCATGGCTCTAGCTTCCTCTCCAATTTCACAGTGATTGCGACAAGTTTGAGAGTTAGAGAGAGAAGTTAGAGGTAGACTGCCTCGGCTTCTATATTTTTATTCAGACCTAGAAAATACTTAAAAACCATTAATTTCTACATCATCTCTCATAAGGTGTTTGATCTCTTATAGCCGAAGAAGAACTCTATTCTTGAGGTAATTAGCACAGTTCATTGCTTCTGCCCAAAACCTTTTTCCTATCTTTTTATCCGACAACATACTTCTAGCACTATCACTTAGTGTTCTATTTAACCTTTCAGCCACCCCATTCTGTTCCGGGTTTTCTGGAATTGTCTTTTGGTGTTGGACCCCATCTTCCCTCATAAAATCCTCAAACTGGTTAGAAGCATACTTTCCACCATTGTCACTCCGTATTCTCTTGATTGGAGTTTCATGGAGTTTTTCGCTCCATGCTTTATATTGTCTAAAACAATCCTGAGCTTCTGACTTGTTTTTCAAAAAATACACCCGGGAATACGGAGACCAATATCAGTTATAGTCATCATAAATCTCTTCCTCCCCGGTGAGGGCACTCTAGCCGGTCCCCAAACATATGTGTGTACTAGATCTAGATTTTTTTCTCCCTTATAGGTGGCTGTTTTAGAAAAGGGTAATCTGTGTGATTTACCTTGAGCACATCCACTACAATCACTAATATCATCATTCTCACTGAACTGAATCCCTTCCACCACTCCCATCTTTTTCATCTCTCTTAACTTATCTAGATTCACATGCCCAAGCCTCTTATGCCACATCATAATATCATGAACACCAGTATAATAAAATTTCTTCTTTTCATTACTTAAGATCAGCCTAAACATCCCATGTCTACCTTTCTCAGCAATGAAATAGACATCCTCCTCAAAACTAGCAGTAAAGACTCCTTCCCTAATGCTAGTGAAAAAACCCTTATCATCTTATAGAGATGTAGAGATAAGATTTTTGTTCAGCTCTGGAATAAACAATACATCGGAGAATGTTAATATGGATGTCTTTCATTCTACTAACACTTTCAAATCTACTGATCCCACAAGAGTAGTGGTGACTATCCTCCCATCTCCGTACTCTATCCCTACGTTGGTAATCTTTTTTATCTTAGTGAACAGGTGTCTATCCTTACACATGTGTATGGAGGCACCTGAATCTACAATCTAGCGTGCTTCACCTTTCAATCCACCGTAAGCACATTTCTGCATTCGTGGAATTTCGACCTCATTTTTCGCCTCCAACTCCTCAATCAAAAGGAGCTCATCGTCCTCGTCCTCGGATTCCGCCTCAAGTACCTCTGTGACAAGGGCCTTTTTCTTTCCTCTCAGGGTACCACCGATCTGCCCCTCCTTTAACCGAAGCTCGGTTAGCTTAGTGCACTCTGCCATATAGTGCCCCGGTTTCTTACAAAAATGACATAAACCTTTGGGAGCCCTAGGTTCGAACGCGTCGGCCTGTTTTTTCTGCTCCCTACCCCAATAGTTTTCGACCGGTTTTCAGGAATCCTTGTTCCTCCAATCAGTCGCTATTGCCAAGGCTTGGCCACTCTTTCCTCCCCTTCGGATCTCAATTATATTCTCTCAAACGAGAATCATCCTTACCACTGAGTTCCATATCCACCTTGAGTCCGGCAAGTCTTGCACACGGTTGACTATGTCTCGAACTCATTAGGTAACTCATCAGTAAACAGTTAACCTTTTCTTTTTCACTAAAAGCTTTTCCCGCACTCTCTAGCTCCATGAACAGTGTAGCAAGCTCACTACAAAAATCCAACATCTTCCCTCCTTTGTATACATACTCCTTAACTTTCAGATCAGCCAACTGTTGTTGCTAAATCGTACCACTTCGGTACATCTCTATGAGAGCCATCAAAAGATCGGATGCCCTTTCTACCTGCAAATAAGAACATGCTAGTCCTTGAGTGAGATGGCGTAGGATGAAGTGCTTTGCAGCCATATTGTTGAAGTCCCAAGTTTCCCTATCATTCTCCTCGTTCCTCGGAATAGGTGACATGAATGCTGAACTAGTTGCTATTGGTGTGGTCGCCTCCTTCTCCTTTCCTTTGTCTACCACATCTCCTTCCTTTGTTTCCTCCATTAAAGGTGGATCCTCTTTCATAGTGAATCTGCTTCCTCCAAACCCTGGAGGGATTCCAAGACTTGATGGACGCCCCAACCGTCCACTCACTATCCCCCAAAACCTTTTTTCGCATAGAGCTCCTATCATCAAACTTTCCCAGTATATGAAGCCAGTTTCATTAAAGATTGGTACCCTAGAGGGTGGGCCCATAACCTGAAAATGTGAGACCTCCATAAGTCCTCAGAGTGGACAGCTTCCAAGAAGCCTCTAGGATAATCCTGACCCCTTTGAGTTTCAGCAAAAACAACTACCACCCTGGCAGACAAAAACTCTGACCACCTGCACCCTTGTGAAGGCAAGACTCCTTTTAGTCGATAGCAAAAAGAATCTCTGAATTTGCTCCCGTGAGAAGTAAGTTATGGAGGGTCAAAGTTGACCTTTTGTACAGAAGCTCTTTGGGAGAGAGGGGTCCTATCTCTCTCACAGACTCTATCTACTGATGTACGGAACCAATCATATTACACTTCCGTACGTAAAAGTACAGTTGCCTCTCTACTTTATGTACAGACATTGTACGACATGGCTTAAATGTCGACACATGTCATATCCAGATTCGGTGCCACAATCTCCGGAGATACGACGATCCTATGTAATTTGGCCACGTGTCCTCCGATGTGGCGATGGCCACAAACCGCTGAAATCTTCTTACGCGATCTCGACGCTAATTTCGGGCGTCCGATTAAATTCAAAATTAATCCTAGACGTAAAAAATACATGCGCGGTATTCGTTTCACTAAAAAAATAAATGCGCGGTATTGATTTCTTTTCCGTACAGTAATCCGTAATTATACATTACCGGATCTATGTTTCCCGTAAACAGTTACAGTTAAATGAATTATCCTATGTATTAATTTCTAATTAAACATCAAACCATATAGTATGTAGCTCTAGTTCTAGACTTAACGGCTAAGGCTACCGGCTACCTGTTGTCTAACGACTAGTAGGTACCAGGATCTAATCCTGTGGCCGGCACATACCTTTTAAATAAATAAACCCTAACTAATATAAATTTCCCGTAAACCTCAGGATACCCAAGGTAGCCATGGCTCTAGCTTCCTCTCCAATTTCTCAGTGACTGCGGACAAGTTTGAGAGTTGGAGAGAGAAGTTGGAGAGAGAAGTTAGAGATAGACTGCCTCGACTTCTATATTTCTTTTCAGACCTAGAAAATACTAATAAAACCATTAGTTTCTACAGTTTCTAACGGATAGACTTCATAAACCCTCTCTTGTGGACTAATTTGATCATCTAAGATTATCACTCCTCCTTCTACACTTCCATCACTTACTTTCTTCAAGTCCATGGGAGTGGTATAACTGTTTGCCTTTTCCATCTGGAATTCTCTAGCATATTACCTATTGTTTCTTTCTAAGTAAGTCTAATGATCCTTTTCCCCCTATCTCTCTCCATTTGGATTCCCAAAATATATTTTGCCTCACCTAAATCCTTCATATCAAATCTGCCCCTAAGATCTTTCTTTAGCATATTGATCTTCTCCAAAGACTTACTCAATACAAGCAAATCATGCACATAAATTGCAATAAAAATGCCACCATTCTCATTTTCAAACATATAGATAGAATGGTTAGAGCTGATTCGGATATATCCCAGACCGGTGAGAAACTCATCTATTTTCTTATTCCAGTGTCGGGGAGCCTTCTTCAGTCCATATAAGGACTTTATGAGCCTGCAGACTTTGCTGTCTTCTCTTGCCTCCACTAACCCCTCGGGTTGCCTCATGAATTTTTTTTCCTCTAACTCACCATTAAGAAAAACAGATTTAATGTCCATCTGGTGTATTTCCATGTCTTCCGCTGCTGCCAGACTGAGGAGAATCCTTACTGATGGGAACCGAACAACTGGAGCAAAGGTCTCCTCATAGTTAATCCTCTCTTTTTGGGTGAACCCCTTCGCTACCAATCGAGCCTTATGTCTCTCAATGGTATTATCTGGGTTCAGTTCTAGTTTAAATACCCATTTACACCCAATAGGTTTTTATGTCTGGAGGATAATCAGCTAGCTCCCAAGTATTTGCTTCCATGATGGAGGCCATCTCATCATTTATGGCTCTAATCCATCTTTCTTTCTAAGACTGAGGCTCGTCTGGGTGAGATAGCTTAGTTACCTTATGAGCAGCCTTTTTTTCTTGTATCCTTTTGCTGCTCCTTCTCCCTCCGTCAAAATCCAAAGCTAGAATGGATGGAAGTCTTGGATTTCTCCTCACTGTCTCATCGGTTCCCCTGTCCACGGAAGTCGGTTCTGGTCCCACTTCTTCTATCTCCTCGAGGTCCATAGGAGTATGTGAGGTTTTTGGTGAGTCTTTTGTATCTCGGATCTCCCCTGAATCTGCAATCACGGTTTCACCCATGCCCTTTTCGGGAACGACCAAGTTCTCCTCACTTTCGGACTCGAATATAATTTTATCTTCTTTATATATTTGAAGGGATCAAATGACTTTCCTTCATCCATGACAACTAGGTGTTTGACCAGAATGATATCCTTCTTTGCTAAGTCATAGACTCTATAGCCTTTAACATCCTCATCATATCCCACAAAGAATCTAGGTTTTCCTTTAGCTTCTAGTTTCCAGTTTTTCCTATCCTTGTCAAGACTGTAAACTTGGCTACCGAACACTTTAAGGTGTGAGATATCTGGTTTCCTTCCAGCCCATCTCTCATAAGGTGTCACCCCCTTTATAGCTGAAGTAAGGACTCTATTCTTAATGTAGTTGGCATTGTTCATTGCCTCTACCCAAAATCTCTTTCCTTTTTTCTTGTCGGCCAACATACTGCATGCACTATCTCCTAGTGTTGGATTCAACCTCTCAGCTACCCTATTTTGTTCCGAGTTATATGGTATATTTTTATGGTGCTGCACTCCCTCATCTCTCAGATATTCTTCAAACCGGTTAGAGGTATATTCCCCCCCATTATCACTTTCTTATTCTCTTAATGGGGGTTTCATGTAACTTCTCACTCCAGGCTTTATATTCTTTGAAGTACGTTGACGTGTTGACTTTGTTTTTAAAAAATACACTCTAGAGTATCTAGACCAGTCATCGGTTATTGTCAACATAAACCTCTTTCCTACAACCGAAGGTACTTTTGCAGGTCCCCAAATATTTGTGTGGACCAAATCTAGTACTTTCTCACCTCTGTATGTGGCGGCTTTAGGAAAGGGAAGTCTGTGAGCCTTACCTTGAGCACAGCCACTACTATCATCCATCATTTCATTATCCCCAAACTGAATGCCTTATATACCCCAATCTTTTACATTTCCCTCAACCTATCAAAATGCACATGCCCCAATCGTTTATGCCAAATCATCAACTTTGGAACACCAACATAGTAAACATTCTTCTTTTCATTACTCAAGTTAAGCCTAAACATTCCTTGACTACCCTTATCTGCCGTGAAGTAGACTTCGTCCCCATACTTCGTTGTAAAGACTCCCTTTCTAGTGAAGGTATCAAACTCTTTGTCATCTAACACAAACGTAGAGACAAGATTTTTACTCAGCTGAGGAATGTAGAGTGCATCAGAGAAGGTGAGTCTAGAAGTCTTACCCTCCACTAAGAATTTCAGATCTACCGACCCCACTAGATGTGTAGTAGCCACTCTCCTATTCCCATACTCTATCTCTATAGTAGGGATCTTTCTTAGCTTGGTAAAGAGGTGCTTATCACGACACATATACATAGATGCACCTGAGTCGATGATAGATCCTTCCTGTGGAGCTTCGCAAATTGCTCCGAGAGCAAATTTCTGTTTCCGAAGGATCTCCTACTCCTCCAGACTCTCGTCAAGAAGAAGCTCCCCATCCTCCTCCCTAGAAGACTCGTCCTCGATTTCTCTTTTCAATTTTGTGACCACAAGTGCCTTCTTATTCCTTCCGGAAGAATCCCCTCTACGGCTCTCTTAGAGCCTCAACTCTGACAGCTTAACACAATTGGCTATGAAGTGTCCCGGCTTTTTGCAAAAATGACAAAGACCCTTTGGAGGCTTTGGTCCTCGAGACTGATCTCTCTCTCGTTTGTACAGTTTCTTTGGATCCTCCCCCCACCGGTTTGCTCCTGCAGCTAGAGCTTGGATGCTCTTTCCCCCTCTCCTATTATTAATTGTGTTCTCCTGCATAAGTATCACCTGGACCACTGTGTTTCACTTCCATGAACTGTCAGTCATTTCTTGTACTCAGTACACTATGTTTTTATACTCGTCTGGTAACTTTATGATGAGAGTGTTAACTTTCATCTTTATGTACCTGTCCACCTAACACTTTCAATCTCCATATACAAACAAGAGAGATCATTACAGTTGGCTAACATCTTTCCCCCTATGAAAGTATAATCCCCTAACTTTTGCTCGGCCAACTGGAGCTTCTGAATAATACCAGCTCTATACATCTCCACCAAATTCACCTACAACTCCTCGGCCTTGTAGATGTGAAAGTGGGGGGTTGCCAAAGCTTGAGTGAGGTGTCTTAAAATGAAGTTTTTGGCAGCCTTGTTGTTGTCTTCCCACGATTGGGTATCGTTCTCCGCGGTATTCACGGCTGCCACTCCGAGTGCCGTGGCAATAGGAGCAATAGGAGTAAGAGGTGTCTCATTCTCTTTCCCCTTTTCGGACACACTGCTGTCCCTATCATCTGCCTCCTCTGCTGCAACAGATGTTGATGCAGAAAACCTTATTCCACCAAACCCTAGTGGGGTTCACTGAGTTGGACGTTTCACTTGTCCACTGACGATAATCCAGTATCGATTTTCGCACAAATCCCTTGTCATCATGGCTTCCTAATAGATGAACCCAAATCCATTGAGAATGGGCACCCTAGAGGGTGGGCCCACAACCTGCAATTCGGTGTCCTCCATTGGACTACAAATTTCAGGAAGCCTCTAGATAGTTTTTTACTAACGCACTTTCAACCACAACCACAACCAATACTGCCCAAGCAGACAAGTTGACAATTTGACTGCACCCCTGTGTAGCGTGGACTCCCTTGAGTCCGTAGCAAAAAGAGTCAATGAGAACGGCCAACCAGCTGATAAGTTATGAGGTGGCAAAGATGCCAATTTATACAAAAACTCTCAAAGAGAGAGGTGGTTGTCTACTGAAAATTGCTAAGTCCTAATCCCCTCTCACAGCCCCTATCTACTACAATATGATCCAATCAAACAACCGTAAAGTACAGAAAGGTACTACGACCGATGCTCTTTTTGTACGACCTGTGTACGACAATGCCATTGAGTGGAAGTATGCCCACATTTTACTCGTTCTTATGTTCCCCGGAAATCTCGCGACCAAATGTTATCTCTCCACGTGGCGCTAAATCATGCCATGTCCTAAAACCGCCAGAGTGACCATTCCGGGATCTCGACGACGATATGTGTCGTTGGATCAAAAACCAATATTTAATGTTAGTCGTAGAAACAAATGTCCGATTCATTTGTTTCGTGCGGGATCATGTACACACTTTATATTAACTAGTTATATCTCCCCTCAATTGTAATTCCGTTAGTCGTAATTTCGTTGATAGGATTAAGGATCAAGATACAATTTAAGTAATTAACATACCCTATGTAATTTGACAAACTCCTACGACTGACCGGTTTGAGCTGAGCCACGCCTCAGGTCTGTTCTACATTAGGCGATCCCAATAAACATGCGGAAACGTCTTATTTTGATGTTTACTAGCACGACCTTCCATTAGGTCGTGCCAGTTAACATTGTTTCTCAATTATGATTGGCGCCACGTAGGTTGGAGTCAAGATTTTGAAAATCTGCCAAATATCTTCAACGAAAAGTCAGAACGAAATATGTGGACCACTTAAAATTTTTGAAAATCTGCAAAATATCTTCAACGGAAAGTCAAAACGAAATATTTGTACCAGCGTAATGTACTTAAAGTATAGTACGAGTATGCTCTAACGTACTATGTGTACCTTCATCAAGGTTTGTAACAAACCCTAACTTCTTCACTGCCATGGCTTTTACTTGAACGCCTGCCTCCAACGGAAAGCCTTTGCCGTATTATGTGACAGCTGTCACATTTTTGTGTGTTAATAGAGACGCTTGCCTCCAACGGAAAGCCTCTGCCGTATTATGTGACATCTGTCACATTTCTACTTGTGCTAATAGAGCGAAAGCGTGGCAACATTTTTATGTGTGTTAATAGAGCGAAAGCGTGGCAAACTGTGGATAGTGGATGGCTTTTACGACGTGTTCGGTTCTCATCGTCTATTTGTGTTGGCGATTTTTTTTACTCTTCACTTGAAAATCACGCACATCGTCCAGGGTGTACATCACGCACTTCGTCCAATTTGAAGAGACTCTCTTCAAACTGGACGATGTGCGGGATCGTCCAGAGTGGAGATACTCTCCTCGGCGAAGAGAGTATCTTCACACTGGACGACGTGCGCAATTGCTTCGCGAATTTAGAAAAGCTAAAAATCTAACGGTCGATAATTACGCCTATGATGTTGGAGCGATCCAGTAAACATGTTTCGAAATGTTTTGCGTGACAAAAAAATAAAATCTGTACGAATCTGTACGAAAGTGTACGACATCCAGTAAACAACACCACTTTTCCTCTAATGGAAGTTCACCCTCACTCTGCCGGTCGGAGGTTTGAGTCCTGCCAGACTCACCCTTTTGTTGAGAGTGACTTATATCACTCTTTAGTCCTGCCTATGGAGCTAAGGCAGCCATGGCTCCACTACTCTCTTTTGTTGAAATCACTTGATTTACAGGAGGTATTTTCTAGGTCTTAGTTAAAATAAAAAGGAAAAAGAAAGCATAGGCAGCCTGTCTCCATCTTCTCTCTCTAGCCCCCGTACTTGTTGTAGTCACTGAAGGTGAGAGAGGGCGGTGGAGCCATGGTTGCCTTAGCTCCATGGGCAGGGCTTAAGAGTGACCTAAGTCACTCTCAACCAAAAAGGTTGAGTCCCGCATGACTCGAACCTCCAACCAGTAGGGCGAGACGTAGCCGTCAACCTTTACCAGTCTGTCGTAGTAGTCCGTTAGGATACATAGGGTTTGATAGCTATTTAAACAATAGATAGGCAACTAAACCGATCAACAGAATTACAAATGGAATACATAGAAACTAGTTAGAGTTTTAGTGCGCACAAAATAAATGTATCAGACATTTGTTTTTGAAAGGCTGTCATTTAAAGCCGGTTTGATCCGACAGCCCGCACCATTGCCGAGACCCCGGAATGGCCGCCTTGGCGGTTTTTCGGTTGTGACATGACCTGGCGACACGTGGCACGACGTCATTGAGAAGAGGAAATCTCGGAGAACATAAGGACAAATCCGAAGAAGACAGGCGTCCACTCCATGGTCTTGTCGTAAACAGGCCGTACAGAAAGTACATCGGCCGTAGTACCTTTCTATGCTGTACAACCTTCTGATTGGTTCCGTACCCCAGTAGATAAGAGTTGTGAGAGGGTTTATGACTTAGTGGATTGAGGAGGTAGCCGCCTCTCTCCCAATAAGTTTGTATAAAAAATGGCATCTTTGCCACTCCATAACTAATCGTCTGGTTGGGCGTTTTCAGTGATTCTTCTTGTTGTGGACTCAAGGGAGTCCAACTTGCACAAGGGTGCAGTCAGATTATATATTTGTCTCCTTAGGTGGTAGTTGCTTTAGTTAAAAGTGGGTTAGTTGAAAACTACCTAGAGGCTTCCTCAATTTTGGTCGAAATGGGGGACACAGAATTACAGGTTATGGGCCCACCCTCTAGGGTGCCCATATTCAACAGACCTGGGTTCATTTACTGGGAAGCTATGATGACAGGGGCATTATGTGAGAAACGATATTGGAGTATTGTTAGTGGACAAGTGAAACGTCCGTCTCAAGGAACTCCACTAGGGTTTGGAGGAGTGAGGTTTTCTGCAGCAGGATCTGCTCCAACGGAGGAAATAGATGATGGGGACAACAGTGTGTCCGAAAAGGGGAAAGGAAAGGAGACACCTCTCACTCCTATTGCCACGACACCCGGAGCGGTGGCCGTGAAGACCGAGGAAAACGACATTCAGATGTGGGAGTACACGAACATGAATGGCACTTCATTCTGAGGCACCTCACTCAAGCTTTCGCGACCTCTCACCTTCACATCTTCAAGGTCGAGGAGTTGTGGATGACCTTAATGGAGATCTATAGAGCTGGCACCATTTAAAAGCTTCAGCTGGTTGAGCAAAGATTGACGAGTTACACTTTCAAAGGAGGAAAGATGTTGGACTATTGCAGCGATCTCTCTTCTCTGTACATGGAGATGGAAAGTGTCGGATGGACAGACACTATGAAGATGAAAGTTAACACTCTCATCATGAAGTTGCCGGAGGAGTATGAAAATATAGTGTATGGAGTGCAAGAAATGTATGATAGTGTTTGGAAGTGGAACACCGTGGTCGAATGATACTTGTGCAGGAGAACACCATTGGGATCCGGAGAGGAGGAAAGAGCGTTCAAGCTCTAGCTGCCGGAACGGACCGGTGGAGGAAAGATCCGAAGAAGCTGTAAAACAGCTCCAAAGGGGAAAAGAACCAATCTCGAGAACCGAGGACTCCAAAGGGCCTTTGCCATTTCTGCAAAAAGCCGAGGCACTTCATAGCTAATTGCATCAAGCTATCGGAGCTAAGGCTTCAAGAAAATCGTGGAGGGAGTTCTTCGGAGGGAAGAAGGAAGCACTTGTGGTCACACGAGTGAAAGGAGAGACAGAGGAGGAGGAATCTTCCGAGGAGTTAGATGGGGAGCTTCTTGTTGACGAGAATCTAGAGGAGAAGGAGATCCCTCGGAAACAGAAGTGTGCCCTTGGAGCCATTCGGGAAGCTCCAGAGGAGGGATGGATCATCAACTCGGATGCATCCATGCATATGTGTCGTGACAGGCACCTCTTCACTAAGCTAAGAAAGATCCCTACTGTGGAAATAGAGTATGGGGATAGGAGAGTAGATACCACAGATCTAGTGGGCTCGGTAGATTTGAAAGTCTTAGTGGAGGGTAAGACTTCTATTCTCACCTTTTCACATGTGCTCTACATTCCTCAGCTAAGTAAGAATCTTGTGTCTACCTCTGTATTAGATGACAAGGATTTTGATACCTTCACTAGAAAGGGAGTCTTTACAGCTAAGTATGGAGATGAAGTCTACTTCACATCAGTCAAGGGTAACCAAGGAATTTTTAGGCTTAACCTGAGTAATGAAAATAAAAGTGCTTACTATGGTGGTGTCCCGATCTTGATGATCTCGCATAAGCGTTTAGGACATGTGAATTTTGATGGGCTGAGGGAAATGAAGAAGATAGGTGTCGTAGAAGGCATTTAGTTTGGGGATAATGAAATAATGGATGATTGTAGTGGTTCTGCCCAAGGTAAGGCTCACAAACTTCCTTTTCCCAAAACTGCCACATATAGAGGTGAGAAAGTACTAGATCTGGTCCACGCATACATCTGGGGACCAACTAGAGTACCTTCGGTTGGGGGGAAGAGGTATATGCTGACAATTACTGATAATTAGTCCGGATATTCCAGAATCTACTTCTTAAAAACAAAGTCTGAAACACCAAAGTACTATAAAAATTACAAAGCCTGGAGTGAGAAGTTGGATGGAACCCCTATTAAGAAAATAAAGAGTGATAATGGGGGAGAGTACACCTCTAACCAGTTTGAGGACTATTTGAGAGATGAGGGAGTTCAGCATCAGAAAACTGTACCAAATAATCCAGAACAGAATGTGGTAGCTGAGAGGTTAAACCAGACTTTGGGAGATAGTGTATCCAATATGTTGGCAGATAAAAAAATAGGAAGAAGATTTTGGGCAGAAGCCATGAACTGTGCTACCTACATTAAGAAGAGAGTCCTCACTACAGCTGTTAAAGGGATGACCCCTTATGAGAGATGGGTTGGAAGGAAACATAATATCTCTCACTTGAAAGTATTCGGTAGTCAAGTTTACAGTCTTGATACAGATAAGAAAAACTGGAAACTAGATGCAAGAAGGAAACCGAGATATTTTGTGGGATATGATGAGGACGTCAAGGGATATAGAGTCTATGACTTAGCTAAACAAGATATCATTCTGGTAAAACATCTAGTTGTCATGGATGAAGGGAAGTCTTTTGATCCCTTCAAATACACTAAGAAAATCAGAATCAGTTTTGAGTCCACGAGAGTGAGGAGGACTTAGATCTTCCCAGAAGGGACACTAGTGAAAACATGATTGCAGATTCAAGGGAGATAAAAGATGGGGGAGATATACCGGAATCCCCTCATATTCCTACACACTTTGAGGAGAGAGAGGAAGAGGAGTCAAAACCAGTTTCCATGGATAGGGGAGCTGATGAGACAGTGCGGAGGAATCCAAGACTTCCCTCCATTCCAGCTTCGGACTTTGAAGGAGGACGGAGGAGCAGCAAAAGGCTTCAAGAAAAACAGGCTGCTCACAAGGTAACAAAGCTTTCTCACCCAGATGAGCCCCAGTCATACTCGGAGGCAATGGATAGTCCGGAGAAAGAGAGATGGGTCAGAGCCATAAATGATGAGATGGCTTCAATCATGGAGGCAAATACTTGGGAATTGGTAGACTGCCCACGAAATAGAAAACCTATTGGTTGTAAATGCGTATTTAAACTGAAACTAAACCCAGATAATGTAAAAACTGATGGTTCCATTTTAAGTATTTTCTAGTTCTAAATTAAAATACAGAAAGAAGCCGAGGGAGTCTATCTCTAACTTCTCTCTCCAACTCCCACAATTGTCGCAGTCACAGGGAAGTTGGATTGGAAGCTAAAGCCATGGCTGCCTAGGCTATCCATAGGTTTACGGGAAATAGATTAGTTTATATTTACCGATAAGTTTATTTACTAAAAGGGTAAATGTCGGAACCAGGATATGATCCTGGTACCTACGGTATGATGGATGGTCGGTAGCCGGTCTTCGTAACCGTTAAGTCTAAGACTAATGTTATGTGATAAAGGGTTTGATATTTATATAAATGCAATTAGAAGGATAATTCATTTAACTAAAACTGCTTATGGGATACATAGATCTAGTTATGTAAAAGTACGGATTAAGGTACGGACAAGGAACAAGTACCGCGCATTTGTTTCGATAGCGAAACGAATATCGCGCAGGTATTTATTACGGCTACGATTAAATATGGATTAAATCGGACGGTCGGTGTGAATGCCGAGATCGCGGAAGAAGATTTCGGCGGTTTGTGGTCATCGCCACATCGGATGACACGTCGCAGAAAGTCATTGGATCGCGGCATCTTTGGGGATTAAGGGAGCGAATCAGGATATACCACGTGTCGACATTTAGGCCATGTCGTACAGTATTCGTACACAAAGTACACCGGCAGCTGTACTTTTGTGTTCGGAAGAGTAATATGATTGGTCCGTACATCAGTAGATGGAGTTTGTGAGAGAGATAGGACTTAGAAAAAATTGGTAGATAGGACCCTCTCTCCTAGAGAACTTCTGTACAAAAGGTAAACTTTGACCCTCCATAACTTACTGCTCAGGGGAGCAAACTCAAAGATTCTTTTTGCTATCGACTCAGGGGAGTCTTCTCTTCACAATGGTGAAGGTGGTCTGAGTTTTTGATTGCCAGGGTAGTTGTTATTCTTGCTGAAACACAAAGGGGTCACGGTTATCCTAGAGGTTTCTACGAAGCTGTCCACTCTGAGGACTTATGGAGGTCTCAGTGTTTCAGATAATACCATTGAGAGATACAAGGCTTGGTTGGTGGCAAAGAGGTTCACCAAAAAGGAGGGGATAGATTATGAGGAGACCTTTGCTCCGGTAGTTCGATTCCCATCAGTAAGGGTTCTTAGTTTAGCAGCAGCAGAAGACATGGAGATACAACAGATGGATATTAAGCCCGCCTTCCTCAACGGTGAACTGGAGGAGGAAATCTTCATGCAGCAACCAGAAGGTTTTGTAGAGGAAGGAGAGGAAAGCAAAGTGTGCAGACTTATAAAGTCCTTTTATGGACTCAAGCAGGCCCCAGACAGAGGAATAAAAAACTTGATGAGTTTCTTACCAGTCTGGGGTATATTCGGATCAGTTCCGACCATTCTATTTATATGTTTGCAGATGAGAATGGTGTGATTTTTATTGCAATTTATGTGGATGATTTGCTGGTATTGAGTAAGTCTATGGAGAAGATAAATAGGCTAAAGAAAGATCTTAGAAGTAGATTTGACATGAAGGATTTAGGGGAGGCTAAATATATTATGGGAATTCAAATGGAAAGGGATAGGGGGAAGAGGATAATCAGACTTTACTGAAAAAGAGGATATAGGAAATATGCTAGAGAAATTTCAGATGGAGAATGAAAACAGTTGTACCACTCCCATGGACTTGAAGAAAGTAAGTGATGGGAGTGGAGAAGGAGGAGTGATAATGCTAGATGATCAGATGAGTCCAGAAGAGAGGCAGTTTATAAAGTCTATTCCTTACAGATAGGTTGTAGGAAGTTTGATTTACTTTATGAATTGTACAAGACTTGACATAGCTGCAACTGTTCGAGTCCTCAGTAGGAGCCTTAATGATCCCAGGAAAAGAGACTGGGAGGCAGCCAAGAGAGTAATGAGATACGTGGTGGGAACTACGAATCTATAGTTGCATTTGGGAGGGGAGAACACTGACATCACTACTTGGAGTGATGTCAGTTACGGGGATGCACCTATGACAAGATGCACTTCTAGGTATGTATTGTATGTGGGGGAAGGTGCTTGCTGTTAGAGCAGGAAGCAACAAAAGGTTGTTGCCCAGTCCACTATGGAGGCTGAGTACATGGCCTCTTGTTCTACTGTGTCATTTAAAGCCTGTTTGATCCGACGGCCTGCACCATCGCCGAGACCCTGAAATGGCCGCCTTGGCGATTTTCGGTCGTGACATGACCTCGCGACCCGTGGCACAACGTCATTGAGAAGAGGAAATCACGGAGAACATGAGGACAAGTCCGAAGAAGACAGGCGTCCACTCCAAGGCCTTGTCGTACACAGGCCGTAGAGAAAGTATATTGGCAGTAGTACCTTTCTATACTGTACAGTCTTCTGATTGGTTCCGTACCCCAGTAGATAAGAGTTGTGAGAGGGTTTAGGACTTAGTGGATTGAGGAGGTAGCCGCCTCTCTCCCAATAAGCTTGTATAAATATTGGCATCTTTGCCACTCTTTAACTAATCGCCTGATTGCGTGTTTTTCAGTGATTTTTCTTGCTGTGGACTCAGGGGAGTCCAGACTGCACAGGGGTGCAGTCAGATTATGTATTTTTCTTTTTGGGTGGCAATTGCTTTAGTTGAAAGTGGGTTAGTTGAAAAATACCTAGAGGCTTCCTCAATTTTGGTCCAAATGGGGGACACAAAATTGCATCTTTCTCTTTCAGTGACTACAACATGTATGGGGGATAGAGGAAAGAGGCGGAGGCAAACTACCTGTGCTTTTCCTTTCTTTTCCTACTAAGTTATTCAGACCTAGAAAATACTACATAAACCTAGTGATTTTCAACACTTTTCACGCTTTATGTACGAAGTTAATGCACGAAGAAACAAAAATCTTGTCCTTTTCTGCATCTAACCTTTCCCACATCACCGCGTACTTTGCTTCGAATCTTAAAACTAACTTGGGGGGGGGCGTTGTATGTCGTTTGCAATTATTGCAAGAAGCAAAGACACACGGAAACCGAATGCCGTAAGCTGACACCTAAAAAAGTTGCAAAATCGACAAATTCCAATTCCAACGGTGACGTCAAAACGGCTCATGTTCCCCCCACGCCTAGTGCACTTCCCTAATCCCCTCCCCCTAACTTGTTTTTCCCCCAAATATTTTGCACCGTTACCCCTATCCTTCTCCACCCCAAATTCCACTTCACTCCACCCCTTTTGCCGCCGCCCATTTCGCGTCATACGATCCTCATTGGCCAATTTTTTCACCTCTCTCCTCATTTTCGTCAAATTCTCCTCTCGTATCTGTAAATCTTACCGGTCCTCCCCCATCTCCGATATTCGGCTACCAAAATCTCGCCCACGCCCGTCTGGACGTTTTTTTTACACCCGGGTATGCGTTTTTATCTCATGTTACGCATAATGATTGGATCATCGATAGTGGTGCCAGTCATCTCCTCTCTCCTCAATCTGATTGGTTTACTCATTTAACTCCTTTACTCTCCCCTATGCAGATTCGTTTAGGGGATGATCGAATACTATTGGCTTCTCACTCTGGCCACGTTTGTGTTCCAAATTCCTCGATTGACATCGAAAATGTCCTTTTAGTACTTGGCTTATCTCGAAATTTATTTTCCGTTTGCATCGCTATGACTGACGGCGTCAAAACCGAATTTGATCAAGATAGCGTTCATTTTTTTAGTAGAAAGGACAAACATAGCGTAGATTTTGGAATAGCAAAATACTATGTATTTTTTACAATTCTTCTATCTTAGAAAAGCTTGTGCATCACGTGTTAGCGTCTCTTTTGTTTTAAATGCTTGCGTAGAAGACTTTTGCCTTTTCCCTTTGGCATTTACGCTATGGGCATTTGAATAACGTTATTTTAACTTCTTTGCTAACTCTTGTAACCGGAATCAAATCTTTTTCTAACAAAAATTGGATTTTTGTCATGGGTGCACACAAAGGAAAATGCCATGCCATTCTTTTCCTCTCAGTACTACCATTATCACAAAAACCTTCGCTCTCATTTATGCCGACGTATGCGGTCCCATGCGCACATGCGGTTTTGGTGGCTCGTTGTACGTTGTTTCTTTCATCGACCATGCCACCCGATATTCCCATTTATACACTATTTGTGAAAAATCTGACGTTTTTGCACGTTTCCAAGAATTTAAAGCGCTTGCAGAAAATTTCCACAAGAAGCGCATAAAAGTTTTATGGACTGATAACGGTGGCGAGTTTATGTCTCACCAATTCTACGTCTTCCTTGCTCACCAGTTGAGTGCACTATATACTCCTCAGCAGAACGGCGTTGTCGAAAGGTACAATCATACTTTAGCTGATATGGCTCGATCTATGCTGTATTTCGCAAATATGTTTTTTTCCTTTTGGGCTGAGGCAACCATATGCGCTAACTATCTTCGTAACTTGTGTCCGACAAGTGCTACGCCTCACATTACCCTGATGAAAGCCTGGTCTTCTATTAAACCAGATGTTCGCCACCTTCGCACCTTCGGTTGCGAAGCATGGTACAACGACCTCACTCACTCCTCCTGGAAATGGGGCGCTCGTGCACTTCATGGAACGTTTGTAGGGTATGCCCCTAACTCAAAAGCTTACCACATTTGGTGCCCTTCCTGTCGTCGTGTGATCACCACACGCGGCGTTGCCTTCAACGAATCCCCCCTTCTCCAAACTCTCTCCCGTCCTCTCCTTCCCTCCTCTCCCGTCGACCTTTCCTCTTATCCTTCTCTTTGTGATTTTCCTGACCCAATCCAATCCCCACCCGACTTTATTTCTCTCTCAGTTCCCCCACTTTCCCCACCTTCACTCCGGTCTTTTAATCCCACCTCTCTTATCAATGCCCCCATCATCTCAAATGATCCCTCTCTCCCCTTATCTCAGTCCTCTCCTCTTACTGTGACGATGATCCTCTCCTTTCCTCTCTTCCAGCCGCTATACTCTCTCCCCTTTCCCTCCTTTTAGATCCCCATGTTTTTTAATCTCTCACATCTCTCCCATCTGATATTCTCGTCGATACCCAACTAGATCGTATGGCCCTTTGTCCCGTCTTACTGAAACCACGGGTCATGCATTCTTTGCTTGCGCTTATTCAGCCGACTCTTCTGCCTCCACTCTCCTCTCTCTCAAATCTAGAATTTTCCGCGTTAAACAAAAAGCGGACGCATCAGTCGACAAATACAAGGCCCGCTTGGTAGCCAAAGGATTCTCCCAAATTGAAGGTATAGATTTTACCGAAACTTATACTACAGTTGCTTGTCTCACGTCGATTCGCGCTCTCCTTGAATTGGTTGCTGAACATGATTTCCATGTTCATCAAATCAATGTGAAAAATGCATTTTTGAACGGTGTCCTCGCAAAATATATTTATATGCAACAACCTCAAGGGTATGTTTCCCCTGGCTCTGAACACTTAGTCTGTCATCTCATCTAAACAATCTACGGTTTGAAACAACCCCCTCATGTTTGGAACCATACTATCGATGCCACTATGAAGAAAGAAGGCTTCACTCGTATTATCGCTGACTTTAGCATCCATTCTTGTGGCTCGGGTGCTTCTTTAATCATCGTTGCTATTATTGTTGATGACCTCCTCCTTGTTGGTCCATCTCTTTCTGAGATTTCCACTATTAAACTCCTTCTTCAGCGTCATTTTGACATGAGTGACCTAAGTGAACTCACCTAATACCTTAGAATCCAAGTCATCCGTAATCGTTTCACTAAAACTCTTTGCCTCTCCCAGGAATCCTTTATCTCTCATCTCTTTGACCGTTTTGGTATGACCGATTGCTTTTCTATCTCCACCCCATTGGATGCCAATTCTCCTCTTGTCCCCTCCACCATCACCCTCCTCTCACCTCCCCTCCATGCTACTTACTGCTCCATGGAGGATGCTCTTATGTATGCCATGCAAGCGACTCGGCCAGATATTGCTACCGCGGTTACGAAACTTAGTCAATTTCTTTAGCGACCGACCTTCTCCAGATCATCTTGCAGCTGATAAACGGGTCTTTCGGTATCTACAGGGCACTAAATCCTTGTGCCTCACTTACTCTTCCTCTAGTTCTACTACGCTTCCTTGTGCCTTATTACTCCTCTTCTGGTTCTACTACCGTTTTGGGCTTTGTTGATTCCGATTGGGCCGAAGATGAGCTATCCCGCCGTTCTACTACCGGCTCGTGTTTTATCTTGGGAAATGGGCTTATCTCTTGGTCTTCTAGGAAACAACGTACTACAGCTTGCTCGAGTACTAAGACCGATTACATGGCTGCCTGCCATGCCGCCAAAGAAGCTGATTGGCTTCGAACCCTTCTCACAAATCTTGGTTTTCCTCCCTCCGGTCCCACTCCCATCTACTGCGACTCCCAAGGCGCCCTCACTTTGATCAAGATTCCAGTTCACCAAAGAGCGGGGCACCTCAAATAACGTGCAAAAACATTTAGCGTACTTTATTCTATTTGAGAATTTGCCCCAAAAAAAGGGGTACCCCAATTAGCGTCATGTACGCTAATAGCGATTCACGGTGTAGTTGTCACAAGTGTACAATTTTTTGGGTAACAGCTACACCGCCCATCGTTATTAAACTTAAACATTTTTCGGGCAGTCAAAAGCGTTTAGCTGTGTGATGGACCGTCGGATTATTCTTTTCTCTTTTCTTCTCTTGCTCTTCTCTTCTCTTCCTTTCTACAATGCTAAACATGAATTCAATATACCCGCAAGACACGTGGCGCCACATGTTAAGGGTAATTTCCCGTACTGTTTTATCTCCTGAATACGTACATCCACTTTAACGTTTTTGTCCTAAGCCTAACTTGACCGTACTTCACTTATTAGTGCGTCGTCCACTTTAGTCTTTTTGGTCCTAAGTCCACATCACCGTACTCCACTTATTCAAGTGCGGTCTCGTCCACTTTTGTCTCTTTTGTCATTAATGAACAAGACCGTACTCCACTTATTCAAGTGCGGTCTCGTAATTGTACTTTCGGTCTTATTCTTCCTTTTCTTTTCGTTGGTCAACCTTGTCTAATAGATTTGGTCTTTGTGCAGCCGCCCAAATATACTTTGTGTATTTTAGTACAGTAGTATTAACAGTAATTAGCAATTTGTCACTTTGTATAAAATGATCTCGTTTCATAATTAAGTTATCACTAGATCACACAATTCTCAAATGCTTTGACTCTTTTGTCTTTTACTATGGCGTCCAATAATCCTTCTCCTATATCGACTTTTTTAACTCACCCACTATAGATTAGTGTGAACTGTGAAGTGACAAGGAAAAGATATATAAGACGAAAAAGTGAGGAGGACGAAGTGGGAATACGAGAAATGAACGTGCGCCTCCCCGACCTCTGTCATTTTTTTTTACAGCTCTGGTTGACAGGCAAGTTTGAAAATACTATGTTTTAAGCTGTACGATTGTTTGAGAGGATCTGAAGTGCCACATTGCGTTTTGGTCACGTGCGAAAAGTATATATAGGTGCGATATAATGTACACGCGGGAATTTGAATTCGCCGTTCGTCAATTTTTGATCTGGTTGAAAGGTCGATGAAACGATGAGTTGGTAAGAGCTCTTGTTCCTTTCCTTCACTGTACGGTTATGTATGATTTGAAGTCCAATCGCTTGACAGATTTTCAGTTCGTTTTTTAAATAAAGTTTCTCTACGGTTATGTACGATTTGAAGTCCAATCACTTAACATATTTTCAGTTCGTTTTTTAAATAAAGTTTCTCTCTTATATGTTTTCAGTACGTTCGAATGTGAACTTGACGACTTGCATTTTTCGTACAGGAAAGGATTTTTCCGCTAACGCCTTTAATTCCATCGGTGAAAGACAAAAAAGGGCAAAATCCCATGGATGGGGACGCCCACTTTGTTTCATAGTGCAAAAGTAGGTGAAAGTAGGCCCATACAATATGCCTATTGTATGTAAATCATACAATATGACCTTAAGACCCATATTGTATCATTCGCAAAATGATAAAAAATAGTTACAGGGTTGAGCTGCACATCGATCGATAGAGAATTAGGGCGTGTTCCCATGTGTTCAAGTAAGGGTTTTTTTCCGTCGTTTACACAGAAAATGGGACCTCCAACTTGAAAATATTACGCCGTACGAAAAATGGGCAAAAACTCAAATACATTTTGCGTCATCTTGGAACTTGAAAGGTACGGCGATTTGGCAATATTATCATCACGACCCACTTCCAGCTCATCTTCACACTTGCATCGAAATCAAATCGCGACCTAATTTTAATCAAAATACTACCCTATTGACGAATAGAAAGCCTGGGTTGCACGCGTGAAAAGTTTTCAATTTTTTTTGCACGAAGGAAATTACACGCTGTTTTTTTCACTGCTCGTCACGAGCATGCACATAAGAAAATGACAAACATGTACGGAACAAAACTTGCAGGGGTCTCGGACCTCCACTTTCCTTCATGGGTCCTTTGCAAAAGTTTACGTCGTCCTCGTCTCTCTTCCTCTTTCTCATTCGATCGCTCTTATTTCTCTCTCCCCTAAATGAAATGCAGCAATGATGGTTTCAAATGAAAGATGTATTTTTTATATTTTTTTTTAATATCTTTGGTTGTAGTTTGACGGCATATCGAATGATAAAAGATTAATAAAAAGCGCATCTAAACCACAAGTCATTAATGCTACTGATGACGCGGCGGCCAAAACCACCAAAACTCAAGAAATCGCGTAATGGAAAGTCGAGGACGACAACGCTCACGCGTCTAGTAATGGCGCTAACGACAGAAAAAACGCGACTCATTCGAGGCGCCCTCACGTCAGCCGACGCTTGGTCTCGTTTGACGGCCGCATACGTACAAACTGGATGGGGGGCTCGCCGCATTCAAAATTAAAAAATTCAAATTTAATTTAATGAAAAAAACGACGGAATCAATGCATGATTGGATAAGTACAGTTGACATATTTTCAAGAAAGTGTGAAATGATTGGTGTCCACTTGTCTGATGGAGATTTGTCATCCACTTTATTAGGAGGCTTGCGAGAATCTTTCGCTCCTTTCATCTCATCTTTTGACAATCTTGAAAATCCAATCCCTTTTTACGCTTTATGTACGAAATTAATGCATGAAGAAACAAAATTTTGGTCCTTTTTTGCATCTAACCCTTCCCACGTCACCGCTTACTTTGCTTCGAATCTTAAAACTAACATGGGGGGGGGGGGGGGGGGGGGGCGTCGTCTGTCGTTTGCGATTATTGCAAAAAGCCAAGACACACGACAATCGAATGTCGCAAGCTGGCACGCAAAAAAGCGGCACAAGCGACAAATTCCAATTCCAACGGTGACGCCAAAACGGCTCACGTTCTCCCCACGCCTACTCCACTTCCCCAATCCTCCCCCCAACCTGTTTTTCCCCCAAATTTTCCGTACCCTTACCCTTATCCTCATCCACCCCAATTTCCACTTCACTCCACTCCTTTTGCCACCGCCCATTTCACGTCATATAATCCTCATTGGCCAATCCCTCCACCTCTCCCCTCATCTTCGTCAAACTCTCCTCTCACATTCGCAAATCCTATCGGTCATCCACCATCTCCAAAATTCGTCTACGGAAATATCGCTTAGCTGGTCTGGACGTTTCTTTTACACCTGGGTATGCGTTTTTATCTCATGCCATGCATAATGATTGGATCATCGATAGTGGTGCCAGTCATCACCTCTCTCCTCGATCCGATTGGTTTACATTTTTAACTCCCTTACTCTCCCCTATCCAGATTCGTTTAGGGGACGATCGAATACTATTGGCTACTCACTCTAGCCACGTCCACGTTCCAAATTCCTCGATCAACATCGAAAATATTTTTTTAGTACTTGGCTTAGCTCGGATATATTTTCTGTTCGTGTCGCTATGACTGACGGCGTCAAAGCCGAATTTGATGAAGATAGCGTTCAACTTTTTAGTAAAAAGGACAAACATAGTGTAGGTTTTGGAATAGCATAAGACTCTATGTATTTTTTACAATCCTAGTATCTTAGAAAACCTTGTGCATCAAGTGTTAGCGTCTATTTTGCTTTAAATACTTGTGTAGAAGACTTTTCCCTTTGGCATTTACGCTATGGGCATTTGAATAACGCTAGTTTAACTTCTTTGCCAACTCTTGTAACCGGAATTAAATCTTTTTCTTTCAAAAAATTGGATTTTAGTCATTGATGCATACAAGGAAAAATACCACGCCATTCTTTTCCTCTCTGCACTACCATTATCACGGAAACCTTCCCTCTCAATATGTCGACGCATGCGGTCCCATGCGCACACGCAGTTTTGGTGGCTCGTTGTACTTTGTTTGTTTCATCAACCATGCCAACTGCTTTTCCTATGTTTTGACTATTTGTGAAATTATGACATTTTTGCACGTTTCCAGGAATTTAAAGCGCTTGCAAAAAATTTCCACAAGAAGCGTATAAAAGCTATACAGACTGACAACGGTGGCGAGTTTATGTCTCACCAATTCTCCACCATCCTTGCTCACCATGGCATCTCACACCAGTTGAGTGCACCATACACTTATCAGGAGAACGGCGTTGTCGAAAGGTACAATCCTACTTTAGCTGAAATGGCTAGACCTCTAATGTATTTTGGAAATTTGCCTTTTTCTTTTTGGGTTGAGATAGCGCCGATGTTCATAAGTACAATCATACTTTAGCTGAAATGGCTCGATCTATGCTGTATTTCATAAATTTGCCTTTTTCCTTTTGAGCTCAGGCAACCATATGCGCTAACTATCTTTGTAACTTGTCTTTGACAAGTGCTACGTCTGACATTACCCCCATGGAAGCGTGGTCTTCTATAAAACCTGATGTTCACCACCTTCGCACCTTCTGTTGCGAAGCATGGTACAAGGACCTCACTCACTTCACCGAGAAATGGGGCGCTCGTGCACTTCGTGGAACGTTTGTAGGGTATGCCCATAACTCAAAAGCTTACCGCCTTTGGTGCCCTTTCCGTCTTTGTGTGATCACCACGCGCAACGCTGCTTTCAACGAACCCCCCCTTCTCCAAAATCTCTCTCGTCCTCCCCTCCTCTCCCGTCGACCTTTCCTCTTATCCCTCTCTTTGTGATTTTCCATACCCCATCCAATCCCCACCCAACTTCATTTCTCTCTCAGTTCCCCCACTTTTCCCACCTCCACTCCTGTCTCTTAATCCCACCCCTCTTATCAATGCCCCCATCATCTCAAATAATCCCTCTCTCCCCCTATCTCAGTCCTTTCCTCTTACCGTTGACGGTGATCCTCTCTTTTCCTCTCTTCCAGCCACTATACTCTCTCGCCCTTCCCTCTTTTTAGATACCCATGCTCATTTATCGCCCACAGCTCTCCCCTCTAATACTTCTTGTCAATACCCGACCAGATCTCGTGGCCCTCCGTCCCGCCTTATTGAAACCATGGGTCACGCATCCTTTGCTTGCGCTTATTTAGCTGGCTCTTTTGCCTCTCTCATCTCCACTTCCCTCTCTCTCAAATCCGCTCTCAAACGACTTGATTCTCACTTTTGGAAGAGTGCACTTGACGTTGAGTATTCCGCCCTTTTATCTAACAACACTTGGAATCTTGTTCCTCTTCCTTCAGGTCGCAGAGCCATCGGTTCCAAGTGGATTTTCCACGTTAAACAAAAAGCGGACGGATCGTTCGACAAATACAAAGTTCGCTTGGTAGCCAAAGGATTCTCCCAAATTGAAGGTATAGATTTTACCGAAACTTATGCACCAGTTGCTCGTCTCACGTTGATTCGCGCTCTCCTTGCATTGGCTGCTGAACATGATTTCCATGTTCATCAAATGGATGTGAAAAATGCCTTTTTGAACGGTGTCATCTCATAAAAATATTTATATGCAACAACCTAAAGGGTATAATTCCCCTGGCTCTTAACACTTAGTCTGTCATCTCATCAAAAAAATCTACGGTTTGAAACAATCCCCTCGTGTTTGGAACCATACTATCGATGCCACTATGAATAAAAAAGGCTTCACTCGTATTGAAGCTGACTTTAGCATCTATTCTCGTGGGTTGGGTGCTTCCTTAATCAACGTTGC
>JBBHKE010001505.1:0-10068 GCA_037447655.1 Zygnema cylindricum
CGAAAATCAAGAGCTGAGAATAATACTAAAATATAAATATATACGACCAACAGTATTATGTATTTATTTATTTTTTGTTTTCATTTCAGGAATCTGAAAAAAAAGCCAAAAAACAATTTGGAGGTCTTTTCGACAAAAAACCTGGAGAGCTCTCATTGGACGATCCCTTGATCTTATCTTCAGAAAAAGACAAAATTGATAATAATGACAAAAGTAGTGGAGTCACTGGAGGAGAGGGGGGAGGAGACGGAGAAGAAAAAGAAAAATCCGAGGGAGGAGGAGAAAAAAATGAAAAAGACGAGGGAAAGGAGGAAAAAGACAATTTTAGAAAGGAAACCATAAATAGTGTGTATAATTTGAGTGGATTTTATAATATGGGGAAAAAAGTTTTATATAGTTTTGGGTCGACAATGGGGCGATGTGACATATTGTAAATAAAAGAACGTAAAAAACTACCTTATAAAAATAATACGGGAAAGGCTTTGTTGTTTTTTTTTTATGAACTTTTTTTTTTCTTTCAGGAATCAAACCGAAAAACAAAAAAATATCCGAAAAGTGAAAAAAAAATGTGTTTATTTTGTTTTCTTTAATTCTTTTGGTTGAGACGAAACTTACAGCTTTGTTATTTTTGTTCAACAGTCGCAATAATTTTTTTTTTTGTTTTTTTGAGAGATGCAATTAAAAATATCTCAAAACTGTTTTTTTTATTTTTTAAATAGTCGAATCAAATTGAGCTAAACAAGCCAAAAATAATAGTAAAAAATTAATAAGAAAACTGATGTTTTTATCAATAATGTAATGAGAAAAAATAAGTATAGTGAAAAGATATAGTGAAATAAAATAAAAAAGAAAAGAATATTACGTCATAATTTTGCATTTTTAAAGCCATTGGACAGATCGCTGTAACAATCTGGCAGATCTAACGGCCGCGATTTATAAAAAAATGGACAACTGAGATTTGATGGTTAGCCGTCCATTCACTTGACGAGGTACAAAAATTCTTTTCATTCGTCAACCGTCCGATTTTACCGAATTGCAAATTTGTCAATCTCGACCGTACGCCAAAGTCGCGCAGCTAATGATTTTAAGCCGTCCGTACAGGAAACTCGTAAAAGTCAAGGCAACGTGTACGTTGAGATTTTTTCCGGATCTCACAAGCTAATCGTTGCATTCTTAGTTGATACCTTTCCGTACATGAAGCCCGTCCGTACATGAACTTGGAGAGGGAGATGGAGAGGGAAAGGCAGAGGGAGCGAGAGAGGGAGCGGGAGAGGGAGTGGAAGAGGGAGAGGAAGAGGGAGAGGGAGATAGGGGAAAGGGGGAATGTCGAAGGCATGTGTATACAGTCGATTATTTTCACTTTTTCGGATCTTAAAAGTCAAAAATTGACCCAAGCAGTTGAGAATCTCGGCCGTACGTCATATGTTTGAAGCATCTACCATTTCTCAGTGTGACACGCATGACAATCGGGACCGTCTAATATATAGTGAATCCCAGCCGTCTATTTTTGTGCCGACTAACAAAAGCCGACAGCCGCTGGTCTTGACACCCGTCCGATTAATTCAGAATATAAATAAGCTAATTTCATCCGTCGATCTCTTTCATCTCGTTACAATTCCTCTAACATTGTCGAGTCATCCTCCAATCATTCTCCGCCGCCAGATTAACTAAAAACGAGCATTTTCAACCGTCCGAATTTTTCCTTTCATCCACATACATCGCTTGGAAGCTGACACGTATACTATTTTAATATTCTCCCACAATGTTTCGTACACAAGCGATTTTCTAAAACATTTAAAGTGTCGACGAAGAATCTTACATTGTATACCTTTCTCGGCCTTTTGGCTAAGATCAAGTGTAGTATCTGTTCTTATCATTTTAATATGTGATACGTGGCCCATCGGGCCACACGATATTAACCTTATTTTTAATGGTTGGATACACCAAAGATTAGCTTGCTGATCGGACTTCCACGCGTCGCTTCGATATTGCACTATCTTCGAGGAAGGCGCAGCCCACCCCTAACGGGGAATACAAAATATAAACTGGAAATGAAAATATTAGAAAATATATATTGCTATATACTCATCGCTGACTTGAAACAAAACGTACATGAAAAAATAAATTAATATATAAAGTAACACACATTAACATTTCTGTTGTTTGTTTTAAATATTATATGCGTCTTTTCGGTCTGTTGATATTTGCACAATTCTTTAGTGACTATTTTACAAATCTTTTATATAGGAGAACAACCTAACATAGGCTAGGCTAACATCCACTCCCACACAACAATTCATCGCAAGCCCGGGTTTACAACAAAATAGCTGAGAAAGCAAGCATTAACTAGGGTTTTTCATGGTTCCTTAGTAAAGGTAAAATACAAAAATAAAAAGTAAAGTTTTGTTCACCAGTTGGATATATGTCATTAAAACGGTGTTTTCTCCAACTCAATGTACAAAAAAAAATTGTCCAATAAAATGTAATTTACACCATTTCGAAAGTATATTATGTACCTGATTGTAAAACTAATTGTCAAAATCAGTTAAGGTTAGGAGGTTCCTTTCCCAACGTCGATCAGGCAAAAATTTTCAAAGACATAAACAGGATCGGAGGAAACGCCGAGGAGGGAGAGAGAGAGAGATAAATAAATAGGATATAATATAAATTGAAACCGAGGATTGGCGTTGTGACTTTTTTTGGGAGGGGGATTTATTTAATGAGGGGAAGAAGGGAGGAATGAAGGAAGTGGAGGAAGGAAAGGAATAGCTAGATCTTATAGTAAACATCTTTACCTTGTCTTGTGAATTTTATTTTGTAAAGTAAAATTAAGTAAGACTTTGGTTGTTACTACCATAAAATTTTCTTTGTCATGAATTTTTGAAAGAGTTTTACTGCGAGAAAGGCTTTTCCTTTGTGGAGTGACGTTTCTGTTGATAAAACCAATTTAAGAAGCGTTTGTTTATAAATGTATTAACGCGCAAATTTTAAAAAGGTCAGAACTAAAAAGTTTGAACTTATTAGAAACCTTTATGTGGTATTAATTGTTGATTCAAAATTAAATATCAAACTACTAAAATTATAAGCATTCACCCTCGTATTATGAATTATGAGTAAATTTGTGTTAAAGGAAAAAATAACTTAGAAAAATAAAATCATCTATTAAAATGTTTCTAAAATTCTTATTAATTTATACTAAGAAGTGAGTGTCAACTTAAGATTTTCAAATAGCACTATGAAAGCCAACAATTTATATTTGCGTATTATCAAAATCTATTAAAAAATAGGAATATATTACTACATTCCCAAATGAATTGGATTTAGAAGTACATGTCATTTTAGAATTGTTCAATTCAATGTGAATTTAACAATTCATAATCAAAATCTGAAGCTGAAAAATGATCATTCAAAAAACGCAACAAATACAAAACATAGCAAAAATAACTCAGTTTTTACACAGTACACACATGGAAATTTGTAAAAAAAAAACCGCTTTATTCACAATCGGTGTACAAACTATATGTTTTTCTCCTCTAAATACAACTCATTGACTTCTTTCCCTTAATAATACATGCTAACATTTTTCTCCTTCCATTTCTTCCTCTCCTTCAAATTTCTGACCATTTCACTAACTCTCGGAAGCCTCTCCCTTCTCCCTCACACTCCAACTCCATTCTCCGCCCCACTTATTTCAACAAAAACAAACCAGAACGAAAGAAAAATCCCTTAGATATATAAAACCAAAACAAAACTCGCTTTTCTAATTTACTCTCAATTTTCCATTCTTCTCAACTTCCAATCTCTACTTCCCAATATAACTTTCCGAATCTCAAATTCTCAATTTCACCTATTTCATCATGAGAAGCTCTTGTCCAACCGGACCACAATGACTTTTATTTTCAACTTTTCATTCAAAGCAACTTCTCTACTCCCAATTTTAAACTTTTCCCAACTCTTTAACTTTTCATTTTCGCCTCAAATTTCTCCACGAGAAGCTCCTGAAGCACCGGAACAAGATTTTTTATCGCGATTCCGGATTTCCACACATCTCCCAAATGAGAATCGGATCCGATTCTCCCTCCGAGATAAATATCGACTCCTTCTATCAACTTTTTATTTTCGTCTCGAACCGTACATCCCATAAACCCGATGTCCGCGACTTGAACTTGAGCACAAGTATTGGGACAACCAGTCCAATGCATTCGAACAGGTTTCGAAAAATCCATAGTTGCCTCCAAAACTTCATTTAACTGTATGAAAAAGTTTAAAAGACAAACATAGTGAAGAAAAGTACAAGTTAGAAGAGTTTTCGGTGTTTTCTTGAAGGGTTTTTTAAGTATCCGGACGTAAAGTGCAATGCATTTGACCGGATTTTCAGAAATTAAGTCATTCGTTTGTCCGGAAGAATGTTGTTGGATCATAATTTATGTGATGCTTTTCAAATGTGATGTATCTGCGTTTTCGTCACATAAATGTCCAATTTTTTACACCTGATTTTCCCTGATTTTTTTTTTCTACCAAGGTTTTTATTTCTTATGTAATCGACGTTCTACATGTATTGAAGTCAAACATATTCAATTTGTTCTAGACCCTTGATAAATGTTGTGTTTTCAATTTTGTATATCAGGAAGTAAAGAAGTTTTTCAGTCCACAATTTAAATCTTCAATTTAAACCACATTTTAAACCCATATTTTAACCACTTTTTACCTTCAAAGCGTTAAACTTCGTTTCGATAATTGCCTGACCACAAAATTGGTTTCCGGTACAAGCCACCAATCCAGAAGATAATTTTCCCGGAAAAGGCGTATATTTTGTTAAAATCGGTTCCTTTAAAAACTCATCAATTTTTTCGTTTGGAATGTTAGGAATGATAATATTTTGTTCCACAGTCAGTCTCAGTTCTCCGCTTCCGTAGTCTTCCGCGATGCGAGCAATTTCGTACATTTCAGACGCCTAAAAAAGAAAAAAGAAGAGTGAAAGAAGAGAGTTGAGGGAAACATATAAAACCCAATTTTGTCAGAATTGTCTTTCTCCTTAAGGATAAAAACACCAGTGGCAAAAAAAGAATCAAAACACAATCGAAACTACTGAAAAGAGATCAATTTCACAATCAGGGGAGGGAGGGAGGAGAGAGGGAGGAAGGGAGGCAATAAAAAGCAAAAAAGATCTCACCTGCAATCGTCCCACGGGACAAACGATTCCCGCGAAACTTAACCCTTCTTGCTTTTGAGGATGAATTCCCAAATAATCTCTTCTTTTCCACGATTTGTCGACTAAATCCTCTTCTGCGGCCCGTAATAAAGCGCCACCTGGCATTCTCTTCTCGACCTCATCTCGGAATCCTTCGATTCCCTGAATTTCACAAAGAAAAATGGGATCCTTTTGTGTTAGTTTTACTCAGAATCATTCAATTTCCTACATTTTGACATAAATTGAAGCTTCTTCAGTTAGATTTCCTCGCTAAGTCCTTCAATTCCTTCAATTTCTGCAAAAATTGGACCCATTTTTGTTAATTTTCTTGTCAGAATTCTTAATTTCTCTCGGAAAAACGTAAAATTTGTTAATCATCATTTCGAAACCTTATTCCACATTTACCGAACCCTCCGTTATAATCTCTGTTAACTTATAATTTATCTCTAATTTTCAAAATCCTTGCATAATCAAATCATACTTGTTAATTTCTCAACCTTTTCAAAATGTTTCAGTTTCCCCAATTTCCATCAAAATAAAAACCACTTCTATTACTTTTACATATTATTTAATATATACTATTTTATTACAAAATTATTATTTATATATATATATATATATTATTTGCAACAGTCAGTATAGGCATGGGAAGAACAAATTGACCTTTGTAGATATTGTTTTCTTTTTTCCTTTCAAATACTTGCAAATCAAAAAATAAAATGAAATTGAAGCTTTCCTTCTAATACAGACTCTAAATGTTGTAGATGTCAAATTATCCTCTTCACTCATTTGTACACTAACCAATTGATCAATTAAATCATCAGTCAAGATTTTTGTCGATACAAGATGGATGCCGAAGTAGTTTGAAGTATTTAGGTTTTGATTTTACCCGTTTATACAATTAGCAGCGAAAAATGTAAATTTAGGGCATTAAATGATATAGATTGTCAAGGTCTCCTTTCTACCCATTTGTATACTCACCAATCTATTAATTGACAAATAATAAAGTCTAAAATGTTAAACTAAACTTTTAACAATGCTCTTAGCAACTCATCACCAAGCCACATAATTCTGGCCTAGATAGGGAGAGAGAGAGAGAGCGAGAGAGAGAGAGAGAGAGAGAGAGAGAGAGAGAGGGAGAGAGAGAGAGAGAGAGGGCGAGAGAGAGAGTGTTTCAGGACAAACTCAACAAAAAAAAGAAGGAACTTGTTATAAAACATACTACATTATATAAATGTCAAGTTATCCACTTCTACACAGGTGGTAAACACACTACAAGGCAATAACTTCTACACAGGTGGTAAACACACTACAATGCAATAACCATCGATACTTTCATATCAATATATTCCATATTTATATCCTTTTTTTCACCCACATTTAAACATACATTCTTCGATATTTGTACCTTTTTTCCACTCTTTTTCACTGATCAACTCATCAATAAGCCACATCAATATATACCCTTCTTTTCACCCTCTTTTAATTTTATATTTATTTAAATTTTCAATATTTATGCCCATTTTTTCTCCCACTTTTTCACTTACCAACTCGTCAATAAGCCACATCATTCGAGCTTTTTGTCGATTTCCTCTCGCTCCCAAATCGCGAAAAGCTTCGAGAACTGCTTTACAACTCGAAACAATTTCCGATTCTGGTACAAAAGCATCCAATGGGATCGCTTCGGCACATCTTTTGTTACTAAAAAATCCTCCCACGAGAAGATTAAACCCAAAAACCCCATCTTTTATCGCGGGAATATAGGCTAAGTCGTTAATGTGAGGATGTTCGTAAAGATCGTGAGTTCCCACCACACAAACGTTCCATTTTCGAGGTCTGGAAAAGAAGAAAAGAAAAAAAGGGAGAGAAGAAGAGAGAAGGAAGAGAGAAGGAAGAGAGAAGGAAGAGAGAAAGAAGAGAAAAGAAGAGAAAAAAAATAAAGGAGGGGAAATAGAACCCAAAAAGAAGCAAAAACGGAAGGGATAAACAATCGTAAGAGGGAAATTAAAAAAAAAGAAAAAAGAGGAAAAAGAAGAAAGAGAGAAAAAAGAGAGGAAAGAAGCAAAATGAAATCCATCAACTGGAATTAAACATCTTTTCCTTTTTGTTTTAAACTTCATTGATTTTTTTTGAAGAAATTGACTGTGAAGCAAAACCGGCCAGTAACTGGTAACTGAGCATTAAATCGGGGAAAAAGTCCTTCCACCTTTTTAAGAAATTTGTGATTTATTTTATTAAGACTACATCCCACAAAAATTTAAGAAGTTTCCAAGCTTCATAATATAATCTTAAACTTTTTAAAATGTTTCTACCAAAAAACATAATTTTCAGCAAATCCACATATTCTCATCGTCACTATTTGAGCTACAATTGCAAAAAAAGACAGATAGGTGTTGCGATTTTCTCCCTTTTGTTTTAAAAAATTGACTTACAAGTTAGTAATGCTGGTATTCCCTTTTCCTTCTGCGATAATATAATCGTTAATTTTTTGGTTATATGGACGAGTGTCGATAATTTCGAGAGGATCGATTCCCGCGAGAGGACTTCCCACGGCATTTCGAACATTGTCCATTCCACTTTGAATGGAAGTCAAGCCCACCTAATAGGGAAAAAAAAGGAAAAAAAAGGAAAAAAACAAATGTTATCAAGGATTTTTTAGCATTTTGCAACGTATTAGAACTCACCTGAAAAAGATAATTGTTTTTTGTATATTCCACTTTGAATGGACCTCTCTCCCCCTCCCCCTCTCTCACTCTCCCTCTCCCTCTCCCTACCTCTTGCATTCCCTTCAAAATCTCAGGTCCGTCGGAAAGAACCACGCCTCGAATTTGCCAATTTTGTCTGGTAGTGATATCCGCACATCCCTCGTTTCCATACTTTTCGATAACTTTCGCCAAAAATCGAGTCTGGGAACTCGTCGTAATTCCGTTAGGAAGTTTTAATCGCATCATAAAACGTCCGTCTGGAAAAAGAGAATAAAAAAAAGAAAAAGAACGGATTTTTTAACGAATAACGAAGAGATTCCCAGTTTATAAAAGTAAGAAATTTCCCAAATTTCCAAAATTGAGTATCAAATTTCTAAATTTTCAAATTCCCAGAAATCAAAGAGGTTCCCAATTTTTGAAAATAATAAATTTCCCAAAATTTCCAAAATGTGAGCAACAGAGTTTCAGATTTTGAAATTCCCAAATATTCTAAAATTCCCAGATTCTCAAATTCCTCGAATCTCCAAAATTGGGCATTAAAATTCCCCAAATAATCAAATTCTCAAAATTCTCCAAATTCCCACAATTCACGAAATTCCCCAAGATTGAGTCTCAACCTCTCCATTTCCTATAAATTTCGCATCATCGATTGTCCGTTTGGAAAAGGACAACAAGTTTTTAAATATACCCAATTGCCCAAATTTCTGAATTACCAAAATTCGGAAATTTCCAAAATTGAGTACCAAAAAAAATGTGATTCCCAATCTTGAAAATTAAAGAAGACATTCAACATTTCTATCCATAAATACATTTATGGATAATACTCACGAATAATACTTATAATACCTATAAGAAAAAAAGGAAAAAGTAAAACGGGAATAAAAAAAATGGATATTTATTTTTTACAATTTAAAGACGTGATTTTCAAAAAAATCAGAAATAAAAATTAGAAATGAAGAGTGGAAAATCAAAATAAAATGGAAAAAATTGATCTTTTATCGTTAAATACACAGCTTGTAATTTTTAGCTTGAATTTAACCAGAATGTTTAGCTTTATCTCTAATGCTAGACCACACCAAAATTGGTCCCCCAATCCATTTCCGAAAACTATTCCACAAAAATTAAATACTTTCAACATTAATCACATAATTTCAACTCAAATAATACGGCTAGCTTCCATTAAAAATCCACATTGTCAATAAAATGTTAAGAAAAAACATTAAAATTGCAAAATTGTCACAAGAACAGCGACAAAATTTGCAAAATTCTCCTTAAGAAGCGATAAACTAGATAAGTAAAAATACAATTCGTTTTCTTTTTGGTCATAATTGTCATTCATCATTCATTTATTTTTTTCGATCTGTTTTTGGTTCTCTTTTCTATTCTTTTTGCATTCATGTATTCATCTAATAATAACCCATTTCTTAATTTTTTCATACACCTTTTTATTTTAGGGTTTTTGAACTCACATTGCTGCTTCCTTCGATGGAAAAAGCCGAGCCACTTAAGACGAGTGTCGATGTCATCTTTATTGTCTTTTGTGGAATCCAATTCCTCGAAAGGGACGGAAGCGAGAGTCTCAAGTCCTCCCTCCATATAAAGCTTCATAGGCTCACTGGCAATTTTGATCTGGGGGAGGGAGGGAGAGAGAGGGAGAGGGAGAGGGAGAGGGAAAGAGAGTGAGAGAAGGAGAGAGAGGTTGTTAGAGTCTGGCGAGAATGATCTGGGGGGTTAAAGGAGAGGGAGGTGGAAAAGGAGAAGGAGATAGAGGGAGAAGAAAAGAGAAGGATACAAGGAGAGAGAGGGAAAGGGAACGATAAGGAGAGGAAGAGGGAAAGGAGAGGAAGGAAAAGGCAAACCGGGAAGGGAAAGCAGGGAAGGGGGAGAGAAGGGTGATGAAGAAAAAAAAATAAAAGGACAAGGTAAGGGAAGCACAAGCAAGAAGAGGAAGGAAAAAAAAAGGGAGGACAGAGAGATTGTGACTGAGGGAGAGAAAGTGGGAGACAAAAAGTGGGAAACAGGGGAGGGGGAGAGAGAGAGAGAGAGAGAGATACAGAGAGAAAGAGAAAGAGGAGAAAGAGAGAGGGGGGGGGAGAGAGAAAGAGAGGGAGAGGGGAAAAGAAAGAGAGAGAGAGAGAGAGAGAGAGAGAGAGAGAGAGAGAGAGAGAGAGA